>JAOWBB010007307.1:0-114434 GCA_028565995.1 Ricinus marginatus
ATGTAATAATAAATAAATAATATTATTATATATTATATGATATAATAAATAAATATTATAATATAATAAATATGTATAATATAATATATATAAGCAGATAAAATTCATAAAAAAATATAAAATTTATATTTTTCTTCTGCAACATTACTACCTTTATGTGTTATGAACGCAGAAGAGAAAATACGGAGTTCATCCTGTGAATCTCAGAATTTCGACATTATAAGATTTTTTTCTATTAGGCGATATGGCTTAATATTATAAGATAGATTTTTTTATAGCAATATTTAAAATATTAAATAGGTAAATAATTAAAAATAAATATAATATAATACTTATAACTAAGATGAGAATCTTTTTTTATCTGGCACAGTGAATGTTGATAAAAAATCCAAATATTTATATATGCATTATTAAGTGTAATGATTTTATCGTTACACACTTTTGTTTCTATTGACTTTTACCTTTTATATTAAATCATATTATAATAAATACACATATCTTTTTAAATAAATAAATTGTACGCAAAAATTATATTTGAAAGATTTTCAAATTACATTGGGTAATTAATATTTTGGTAACACTTAAGAGTAACAACTTATGATATATAAATATTTTACGTTCATTCACTTTATATATCAAAATAATTTTGAATGAAAATAATCGACGTTTATGAATTATATAGCATATAATTCATTTAGAAAAGTAGTATAAAAATATGTATAAACTAAATATTTTTTTTAGAAGATTTTAATGCATTGTAACATTTATAACACTAATATTTCTAATAATACACAATCGGGAAGGCTACGGCCTATAAACATATATATGTATATATGAATATTTTTCCAATTCAAGGAAAAATTTCACAACTTTTGTGCACTTCAATGTTTTAATAATTTTGAAATTTGATGTCCATATATAATAAATTTCAAGGATGTAGTTATTTTATATTAAAATTTTAAGATGTAGTTATAACTTGGAGTAGCCTGATTTCGGGGAATCAATATATGATTTACAATTAAAACTGTAGTGGCCTAAATTGAAAGAAATTTGTTATGCTTGAAATGCAATAAATTTCATTCAGGAGCATCTTATTCAGTAGTGAATAATGTAAAAATGTTTCAAAAAAAAAAAGATTTTCAAAAATATCACATTGTTAAAATAAAGGATAGTGTGATTTTTCCTAGATTTTAACCAGGTCTTATATTCTAAAGCAAGGCCACCAACTCTAATACTAAATTAGTTTACATCGAAATTCGTTAGCTTTGCATAATTCCAATGTATTATTGTATTTTGTATTTCATTAAATGAGCATTAAAAATCGCATTATTTTAAATCAAATTTTCGTCGCTTAAAATAAGTTTAAATTGTAGCGAACATTTTTTGATAAATTACATTAATTACATTAATTATAATTTTTATTAATGCAGAACCAAAATATAATATCAAGGTCAAGAACAGACAAGAATTTATTCTATAAAATTACGCAGAATCAGAATTTAGTTAAATGTCAATGAATTCGCCACATACACTGCTAGAAATAATATGCATGTAACTGGTTATAAATAATTGTACATTTTTTTCTCTTTAACATCTTTACGCTCTCAATATTGTATTTCATTATGCTTGATATAGAATGTGACGAAAAACTGGAGATGGAAAAAGAATATCTTAGACGAAAAAAGTTGTACTGCGATCAAATGAAAGCATTAACCTACTGCCTTTCTTTCTCATGGATAAAATATTCGTCACAACAAATACTCTCCAACGTTGAATCCATATTACAGTTCATTGTTTTTGGAGTATGAGAATTTATTTAGCATGAAACTTTTCGAAACTGATTGCATGAAATAAGAGGAGCGGATGAAAAATTATTTTAAGTAAATTTTTTTCTTTAATTTTTTTTTAGAGATAAGCGAAACCATGTAAACCAATAATGATTTTATTTTTATATTAACGAAATAATTAAATAATTATGAAGCATTAAAAGAAATCACGTATTTTAAAACAATGTTAAAATGAAGTAAAGCGAACAACAAAAAAGGGAGAATTTATTACCAATTAAATCTTAAAGTTAAAATAATGATAAACACAGTAATTTTCGGATTATAATATTATTAATAATTAATATAAAACCCTCAAAACCAAAAGAATGTTTTTAAACAGTTTAGTCTTCTATATTTGACCCAGAATTATTTAACCCAACTTGCATATAAAAGATTGTGGCAAAAAAACATACCATACATTTTCATAAAATAATTAATCATTTATCAACGATGGTCCGTAATTATAAAATCTTAACTCAGGTGAATTGATAAAGAAAAATTTATTTTATGTAAAATAAATTTTTACAAAAATCAACTGCCTTGTTGGCAGATCATGTGCAAAACGGTAAAGTTCTTGCACATTTCATAAAATCAGAAATACTCATTACTTTTATCTAACAAATATATAAATCTAAGTTTTTCATTTAAAGATGGCACTTGAATTTGTGATAATATTTACATATACTTTATTACGTAATTCTTTTACTTATAAACCATTCTTTATTCAGGGATACAAAAGAGGTCAAAATAAATGCGATCTTAAAAATACACTCATATAATCTTAATACAATAGATAAACGTGACTTAAATATATAAAATGAATTTTAAAAAAAATTTTAATTTTATGGAATAATTAACATGTTATAATAAGTATGAATTTTTACCAAAATTTTAAATTCTAAGAGAAAGTCAAACAAATTTTACAGTGCTTTAACGGTTGAATGATTCTCTTTCTAAAAAAGAACCCATAATTCAAGAGTGTTCAAGTCCAGGACTAAATAAACGTTAATATTTGTCAGTGCCGGTATAATACTATTAGTCTCTTCACATTAGGCAAATGGAGTTTGCCGATTTTTTCTTTCCGAATAGTGTAATAATTATGGAAAAATCTAATTACTGTAATCCATTTGCAGAAAAATTTTGCACCAAATGATAGTAATCATTATTGATGCACAAACGAGTAAATTTTTATGAAGGTGCTTTTTTTTTTAAAAAAATAAATGACTCAAATTCTAAATTATAAGAAATGCACAACTTTTGTTATCTATAGAATTCTAACATGTTAGATCTTTATTTATGAACTTTCCTTTCTTTGTAAAATTAAAAGTTAATACTTTCAACTTTTCAGCATTCTTGAAATCTCTTCCGTAAAATGAGTTTAAAATTAATCGCATATGATACATTGTAAAAATGAAGAAAATATTTTTTCATACCATCTACATAGATTTTTAATACGGTAAATCCTTACAAAGCAAATATTTGATATCTTTTAGCAGTACACACATAAAATATAAACTTTATCTCACAATTTTTTTTGAATGATAAATTATATGTTCTAAAGTAATATATTCACGGAAAAATTTTCTATAATGATTTTCATTATTGAAGAGACCTAAACTAATAAGGGATTTATGGAAATTTTCTTTTTCTCTTGCGTTATGCAGTGTAATAGTATGTATAATATTTTCAACACATATATTTCGAACTTTTTATAACTTTCTTCACTTGATGTAAAAGAAATCTCATTCTTTAAAGATTTTAAAAATGTGAAAACTCTTATTTGCAAAGTAATCTTTTTTCTAAGAATTTTTTTTTTTCATTTTATTGAAATAAGTTTTGCCAAATATTATCTCTAAACAACATGCCTATTTAGAAAAAGGAACAGTTCACGAAAGAAAATTAAAAAGCAATTTTTACATTTTTATAACTTCAATTCAAAGCAATGCAAAGGAAAAATCACATATCAAGAAACGGTGGTTTAATTTTTAATAATAACGGATTCGAATATGTTCAATAGTATAGTAATCAAGTAGGCTAGCTAGAGGAAAAGTGTTCTGAAGGAGATCGAAGATAGTTCTTAATTTTTTTTCAACTGCTTTAAATCTATCTTTTTCCTTTAATTAAGGTTAATTAAGAGTAAAATCTTTAATTTCTTAATCTCGGTTTCAAAAACTAGAAGAATTAATAAGATTTATATCATTAGTGTAATACATTTAGTCATCAAATTAATCAAATCGCACTCGGTTAACATAGATTATTTCACATAATAAGCAAGTATCATACATTCTAAATAAACTACGACGAGCATACACAAATTCTAAAGTAGAACAAAAATTAATTATTATTTATCACAATTATAACATTATTATTCATAAGAATTTTGTTGGAAACATTGAAGTTTTTTATATGATTGTAAATTCCTTTAAATAACTCTAAATATTTTTAATATGATAATTTTAACTTGAGATGAACATTTTTAACTTAAGAGGAATATGCTTTTCAGCTAGGTCAATAAATCATTTAGTTTATGCAAATCGTAACTGAATGTATGCTAGTTCCTTTTTATAATATGAATGGATTCCGCCAATAATTTCCCTAATGGCTTCCGATACGATTTGTTAGATGTAGAGCCCGACCAGGATTTTAAAAATCTTTACCATTAACTTTAATTTAGTTTCATGTTATTTTAAGTAAAATGTTTAAAATATTAAGCTAAGATATTCAATATGGATCCTTGTATTTTGCAAAGTAAGTCTGCCTTTGTTTCCGGGAAATGATGCGGCTTCATTAATCATGAAAAATAAGCTTAAAGAAAAATAAGAAAATAGGAAAACTATTTCATATTATGCAAGCTGAAAAATGGAAGAAGATTCAATTGACACTTGGCCACTAGTCACTAGTCCTCACTTTCTTACTGGTTAATTTAATCTAATTGCACATTTAGGCGAATCCCAGTATTTTGCTTAAAGGAAAATTAGGAAAATTGAAACTAGGAAATTGAAAAGAAATTCTATAAAGCAGATCTCCTCAATCATAATTCTTTTCCATCAGTTGAATCAGATTTATAAAATTTTTGTTCATCCATATTTTTTTTGTAGATATCTTTACTATAAAGAAAATCCAAAAGAAATATTTGATTAGCCAAAAAAATTTTGTTTCAATCCTCTAATTTGCATATAATATTTCCAAATATTTAATATGTAATGAGTGTTACGTGGACAAATATTTCAAAACTATAATATAAAGTTCACGCCACTTTAACCCGTATGTTATTTCATCGTTTGACATAAGAAAAAATCAGATTTTTTTTCTTTTAGTTTTTAAAAGATTATTTATTTATGGATAAATTTGAATGTTTAATAATCAAGATATAACGATATCAGTTGTTATTCGGAACACTAAAATAAGTGAATGAATAAATAGTAATAGACCAATACACAGCATTCAGTTCAGTATTAAAGCGAATGGTAGAACGACTTTTAAGAGTGAATTATCTTCGTCTCCCTCAATAGTTACCTCATTCATAAACCGACTGCCTCCAGTGATGCACACGCTATTTATTATCTTTCGGTTATTCAATTTGTATGAACTCGTGCCAATATTTATATTTAATGTTAAATTCTACTTCTTGTTTAAGTTTTTTTTGTGAAAGTGATGTTAATTTTTACTATAAGAAACGCATAAGGATTTCTTTGAGCACGATATGTTGTAAAATTCTTAAAGTTCTTTGAAGTCATAACTTGTGCTCTAAGTATTTACCTTAAAGCGTTATAACAAGCTGCATATTTTTTATCAAACTGCATGTGATGTTACAAAATATCTAAAATAATCACTTTCAACTCGGTTATTTCTTTACCAATTTATCAATTGTTTTTCTTTGTTTTTCTTTAATGTAACGTGAAAGTATGATAAAATTCTATTTTTATCCAATTTGTAAAAAACTATTGTAAAAGTTTCTGAGTTTAACGTAAACAATGAGCTGAGATAATCCACAATTTTTTATAACCAAAGTTCAATTAATTTGTGCTGTAGGTATGTAAAACAATTTTTTCTTGCTTTAATCAAGAAGCTTAAGGAACCGCAAACGTTCTCTAAATTTAATTTTTTAACTTTCACATATCTTTTTAGCATGAATCCGACATTTCTTTTCATGTTTTCGATATTCATCTTTTCCATTACATAGATTTCTTCTGAGAATGATGCATTAAAATAATTTGCTCATTAAGAATAAGAATAATTGAATATTTTATATAAGTAAGCTAATAAAACGCTAACACAGGATGATACATTCAAAAATTTGGAGAATCAAGGCTGAATGTCATACAGAAATCATAAAAAATTGACCTTAATTATTAATTATAATACGGTTAAATTTTTTAACCTTATTAAATTTTTAAACCTAAACTCCTTAGGCAATTATTTCGAAGTTAGGAAAGAGTGTCTTCTTTTCTATGATCGTAAAAACAAAATCACATGTTTTAAATAAACAGTAGATGAGCAAAACTATTATGAATATATAAAACTGTAGGTTATATGTAAGCAAAATTTTAATTTTAAGCATGAATCAATAATTACAAATTTTCATGGAGCGATATCACTTTGAGAATCAAGTAAAAGAAAGCTGCATCATAATTATTGATCTTTCATTCTTGATATATAAGACAGTAAATCACGATGTATCTGTATTCTGACGAAATGGAAAGATTTATTACAATAATAAAAAAAAAATTGACACGTCATGCATATTTAAGGCCTATCGTTGCTGGTAATATTTGTCACGTGTGATAAATCATTAATTGAGTAAAAATAATATTTGAAAAATATATTAATATTAAAGGATATATTAAATATCATGTGAATATATTATGCAACTTTTTGTGTAGTAAATATATTATATGGTAATATATATGATTTTCATGATATTGAAAATCTTGATATATAAAAATATCACATGAACCTTATAATTTGAAAACGGCACTGATGTGCTATAAAAAAACAAGAATGTAGGAGGAAAAAATTTATATTTGGAAATTTTATGCAAGCCTTTTCTCAAAGAAAAAGCATTCTTTACTTTATGTAAAAGTGGTGAAATGTATGTAATTTAACGTGATTGCTTAAAACAGTTTAAAAGTTCTTCTTAAAGGAGTTTATTAAAGAATTCAAGGAGGAGCAATGGTAAAGTATATAATGTTTTATATAAATATGTATAAGTATATATATAATTTTATATATCTATATATATATACCTACACAATATTCATTGTGAAGTAAAGTTTTTTTTCGGTTTAGTTAATGATTCTTAATGCAACAGAAAATTGTTGTAAGATATAATTTTTGATGAAAACCTGAAAATGACATATATGCGAAAGTCACTTCATAGAGCCAAATTGTATTATAATTGTTAATTAATTTTACTGTATGTTACTTATCTGCATAAATCTTTAAAAAAAATATTGTACAACTTAAAATTATCAACATGTTAAAATCATTTATCATCATAAAATTAAAACAAAAATGCATAGTTTTTGCTCTAAGATTTCAATAGACAATATCAAAATAATAATTCAATGTATATTTTCTTTTTAAAATAGAATTTATACAAATAATGAAAATAGCTAAGGATGACAAAATAAGATTTGATTTGTAATAATATGATTTCAGATATCTTTTACATTATACAGACCAAGGTTTCAGTAAACGGATATTAAAGCATATCCAGAATAAAGAGAAAAGTCATGAATTTTACAAAATGATGAAATCTGTGGATGAAAAAAGACGCAAATACTCAATATAATTTTCTCTAGATAATACGTTAAGATTTATTACATAGCATGAAAAGTTTTAAAATTTCAAATGCGGGAAATAGATCACAAAGTGAAAATATCTGAAAGCATCAGAAAGGTAATATTTCACTTCTTGATGCTCTTATGCATTAATATCTAGAGAAAAAATAATGCTATTTATAGTTATTCTTTTCAAATTAATCGGACCGAATCGAGACATGTTTTGAGTAATATTATACACAACTGATGTACAATCACCAATTACTTTTACTTTTCACTAAATTTTCTAAATGAATTTCACTTAATATCGACACAATTCAAAATGTGTTCCAAAATTATGAATTAAATAATCTAAGGACAAAATTAAAAAAAATGCACCTAAATAAGATTAGCCTTCTTATTCTTACTAAAGAACATATAAAAAAAATATTATTTTTGACATCAAATATATATGTGATATGAAGAATGAATGAACCTGCAGAGAAAATATGACTTTTAAAAATTAGATTTTTTTAAGCTTTCAGAGATGTGGCGATATTGCCGTTTTCAATATAAATTATAAAAATGTTTAATGCTCTATCCAATTACATCACGTCGAGTGAATATTTCTATAAAAGAAATTGCACCTCTGAAATGTGTACGTCATTTAAGAATTACCGGTTATTTAAGATTTCCTTCGTAACTGTATAATAAGAAAAATCTCGTATGTGTTCTGGCTAATTTAGTCAAATGATTCGCAGTGTTTCAGAACAATGAAAGCGAATAAACTCGAGAGATCACAGATCATTTCACAATCGACGTGTTTTTCGGTTTTTAAAAACTTAGAGATTATCTTGCCAATCCAAAAAATCCGTGAAAGTGAATGTTAAAAAATTGATAGGCATGACATTTGTTATAAACAATTGGCAATTTTATGAAAAAACTCTGTAATTTGTAATCTGGGCCCCTCACGTGAATTTCGCAATGTATTTCACCACAAAAATTTTAAAGTACGAGAACATGTTGAGAATTGTAGGTGATTATAAATAGAATGTTTTTTATCATCGATCTGAAGTAAAAGAAGGAAAGGGAGATAAGTTAAAACGAAGTGGAACTTACTGTTAATTTTTAATAAGTGATTTTCGCCTACATTTTTAGGCAGAATATACGGTTCCAAAACTTCCAAAACTTTTTTGTATATTTTCCAGAAAGGCAATGTCATTTTAACAGTTGCTAATGGTTTTAGTAGAAAAATTTTAAATAAGCTTTTTATTGAATGGAATCTATTTCAAATTTTTTGTGAGCAAATTTAAATATTAATCATGAATTTGTCAGGTCACAGTTTCAATTTTAAAAATGTTTCCAAAAAAATGTAAAAATTAAATTTTTATAAAGATATTTTCTTATGATAAGAATCCCTACTTCAAATATACAAGTAATTAAAGTTATTGAAATTATCACATTATCAATTTTTTTTCTCAAAATAAATATATTTATTTTAAAAAATTCCTGTTTTAACAATTTTTATGCTTTTCATTGATTTCTGCTTTTACGTTTACATGTTGTGGGGCCAAAATATTGTGTCGGTAACTGAAATGAAAAAAACACGTGCCCATCCTATACTCAACCCTCTAATAAAATGTAAACTTAAAATTCATCGTGAATTTTGAAAATACAAAACTGTTAGTTGGGAAATAAGTGACATTCATAATAGAAGATCTCAACATAAAAAATATTAGAACTAATCACGAATACCAAATAATATTTTAAAATTGTCTAATTTTAATTCTAACAATTGATTTTCATTCACAAATGCAAATTTAAATGACTCTGGTGGAAGAGAATTTTTATATGGAAACTATGCGAACAGAGATCATTCATATTTGCTCTTCTTGGCTTCATCTGGAGCAAAATCTTTTACTAAAAATACAATTTATAATAATAATAATAATACATAATAATGTTAACAAATAATTTTAGAATATTATCGAATAAGAAGAGTTAGTATAGTATATAAAATATACTATATAAAATAATTATATAAAATATATAAATAGTATACTATATAAAAGTAAGTGAAACTTTGTCTTGCTATACAATCATATGAATTAACTGAAAAATGACCTCCGAGTTAGAGATAGATAATGATGAAATCATTGCGCTTTAGAAAATTTAACTTCATATCGTCAATAAAAATTACAGGAAAAATAGATAAGCTTTAAAGTACCTAATATTTGCAGACAAAAACTATCAGATGAAAAGTTAACAATAAATTTACAGCAAAATAATTTTAACTTTTCCTATTATAATTACACTATTATGTCAAAATGAAAATAGGTTACTGCAAAAGAGAATGTTTAGAATTAATATTTTATACATCAACAAGTTTCTTAACTTATTCTAACGAGCAATTATTCAATTTCTACTATATATATAAGATGTTCAAAAACTTTTAATGCAAAATTTATAAAATTTTTGATTTTTGTTTATGATCTTAGTAGAATGACCTTAAAATAAAGTAATTGGTCATCTTTACTTTAAGAACATTAGTATTACTTTTTAAGTACAGCATATAAAGGTATACTTTTACTTATATCAGTTATTACTTTTAATAACAGCATATAAATTGTTAAAATTTGAAGTAATAGGAATACAATATCATAAAATAATTATAAACTTACTTATAATTCATCAATTATTTATAATCAGCATCAATGTGTAATGAAAAAACAAATGTATTATGAAAATTAGTTTTCTTAACAAACACTAGAAGCAGTAATTTGATGTCGAAAAATGGTGGCATAAACCTTTTTCTTGAAATAACGATTTCCTTATAGTTGTTCGGCATCAGCTTTTCTTATTCTTTGTTTTTTCTAGTTCTTGAAGTCTTTCGGTATAAATGAAAGTGATCCCAATAATATTTAGTTTAAGAAATTGGAATAATGTCCATCAAATAGGATTTGCCGTCTACGCTTAAAACTGAAAATCTTTCACCATCTTTATACGTCAAGCATTTAAATTATTCTTCTGAAGCAATTTGTTTTATAAGGCACCTTCGTTAAGGAATTGTCGATAATTAATCAGCTAAATCTGCAGATGTACATTGTCGAAGATTTCTAACATTTGTCAGATATGCAAACTGTGTTTCAAAATGATCATTTTTTTGTCTCTTCATGATGAGTACATCACATCGTGGAATTATATATCTAAGTTAAGTCTGATTAATGACAACCTTTTTCATGTACTATCGAGTCGCAAGTGCAAAAAAAATGTTCATAATTTAGTTTTTTATCAAACTAATATTACAAAAACATATCCGTGGCTAAAAATAATACAGAAAAAATCTTCACCTGACATAGTTTCATTTTGTATGCCTTACTTGCTCCAGTAAAAAAAATTACTTTTGAAAGCAAAAGTGTTCGAAAATCGATCTTTGAAAATCATTTTATGTACGCATCAAATACTATAAATTTTACACGACCATTTTTAAATAACTGTGTATTATTCTGCATCTTTTAAGTACGTGCGAATTAAAATAAACAGAATGAAGAACTCAATCTGAATTAATTCTGCCTCTCAGGTAAATGGATCTCATCTTGTTTCCGATGGAAAATTGCAAAACAAAAATATGGAAATTAAAGCACCTTTTACATTAACAAAAGAATATAAGAATAAAATAAGTAAAATCATGAAATAATAATCACAATTCGACAACCTTAACTGTGTAGACAACCAGATTAATCGCTACAAAAAGTGAAGAGTCGATATATAATCAAACCTAGCTCTCAAACACCATAATGTACAATTCTTGAGAAGGAGGAAAAACTTTTTGAATTTTTTCGATTTAGTGAGCAAAAATTTGAAAGTCACCAAAACAATTTCACAAATATACTAATAAGTCTTTCTGCTTATTTAACGAAAATCGTGAAAAACCTTAATTCAAAACAAACCAAATATTAAATGGAAGCAAAATATTAAAAAAATTGAAATTGTAAATCCATTGTACCCATAGTCTCAATTACATTTCTTTTACCCCCATGAGCATTTATTTTCAATTCTACACTTTCTGTTCTTAAATGTAAGTTATAGCAAAGGATATGATGGCACTTTTCTTCAATATAATTAAAAAATCTTGATTTGGAATTCATTCAAAGAAAAACAATTATTTTTTGACAATCTTAAATAAAAATTTTATAGAATTAATACATTTAAAGTATGGATAAGGCAACCAGAAGTAGACCTGAAAATAATATCAGGTCAATAAAACATCAATATGTACATATTTTTATTAATAATAAATAATTTCTTCCGACATTAATTCTATTCCGAATACATTCTAAAAGAACAAAAATATATAGTTAACCAAAGAAATTTTTCTTATGATGCAAAATGAATACTTCAATGTGTTCAATGAATTAAAAAATATTACTATTTCTTTGTAATTCATATAATTTATTATTATTATTATTATTATTATTATTATTATTATTATGTGAAATATTAAAATAAAAATTAATGTAAAGTATATCATTAAAATACATATAAACACTTTTATAGGTTGAATTGACTGATAAGATACTGATATATTATATATTTTCAAGCAGCGAAATTTGAAATGAATAACTGAGGTATTCATTTTTATGTTTCATATAAAATTTTTTCATTATTGAGATTTCATTTACAAAATAAAAATAGAATGCTAAATAATTTTAAACAATTTACCTGTTTCTTAATTTATAAAATTAGTTTAAAAATTAAACGCTAAGATGTCCTTGTTAAAAATTATTTCACTACTAGTTCACCTTCTATCATTTGGAAGTGAACTGCCAATCCAGAAAACCTTGTAAATTAGATCACCTTATACTCAATTGCGATAAAATAAAATAAAAAGATGAAGCTGAAAAATTAAATATTTTTTTTCTGAAAAATTCCACGGATAGGCAACACAATATAATGTGTTGAGAATTAATAACATTTATAATTAGTAATGATAAGAATATGCTTTGCTGGCAAAAAATTATATTATAAATGAAATAGTAATCCATTTGAATAAATATCAAAATTTTTGTATCTTGTAAACTGAAGAGAAAAGAATCTAATATTAGTTATTTTGTTTAAATGTTTTTAAAAGCGAAAAAATCATTTAAGGAATTGGTAAAATTTCATGTAAGCAAATTTGATTAGCTGAATTTCAAAAAATTTTGTAAGAATAGCGGCGCTATTCGTTATCGGTTAGAAAAACGTGAAAATCGAAATTCTTTAGCTTAACAAATTAATCCAGTCACATCCATAGGCGCAATGGAAAGTTACAGCCACTAACATTAAATGTCAATCAATTTTACGAAATAATACCGATATGGTCGCGTATAATTGTTCTATTGTTTAAAATGTTTTTTTTTCAGAATTTCTTTCACGCACGCATTTGAATATATTACTATCGAAACAATTCAAAATGTAAAAATGAGTTTTATAACACATACATGTAACATAGCTTTAATTTTCCTTGTTCACGCTCTAGTGCCCCAGTAGCTTTTTTTTAGTGTCAGTAAGGAATTGAGTTATCGTTAGATTCCACACGAATAGAGTATGGATCCTTTAATTAGACAGTTTCTAGAAAATTAACACTCTGCATCAACTAAAACGCCTCCAGACGTTGATGGAGAAAGCAAAAGCTTCGGAGGAGGATAATAACAGAAAACAGAAAGTAAAAGGCTAGTGGAATTATATATTAAAATTGTTTTCCAAATTTCTTTAGTATTTGCGAAAAATCATAACAAATACCAACCTAAAGTGAATTCCATAAATTAATTGTAACACTAGTTCCAACTACATTTTTTCATCCGCCTTCGATATTTCCTGAAGAATTACCATTAATTTTACCAGTCCTTACCAGAATTACCATTAATTTTTTTTCTTCATGACTAAACTACTTTTGCCATCATTTATTCAAATTCCTACTGGGGAATAATGGCTTTGATTAAGTTCGTTTTCTGAACTCAATCCAGACCAATAAGACAAAAAAAAAAGAGAAATCATTTAATTATATGAATTCACAAATATACATAACTAAAAAGAATTTACCATCATACATTGACATAACTATTTCATCCTAAAGCAAAATCTGCTGTGATTTATAAATTTTCCCAATATTTATATTAGTTATACAGCTGCTTTAAAATAAAAAATTCCATCCATCACGGACTTATGTAAAATAAAATTTAATATTAATAGAAAATTGTTATTGAAAAACTAATATTATGTTATACTTATAAATTTTCCCAAACACAAAATAAGTAAAGATTTGCGTAAAATGTCTTAAACTTTTAATTCAATATAAATTTCTTGTAACTTTTAAGCAATCAGTCTTAATAGTTATTTAAATGCTCCATAGAAGGCAATATAATATATATATTCATATCCTCAGCATTTCAAATCTTATTAAACTTCAATAAATTAATATTTAATTCATTTATAAATTTTGACATTTTTTACGGTGCTCCACTAACTTAAATGATTCATTGTTGTTCATTTTTACTATTATTCTTTTGACATATGTTCTGCAGTATAATATATTTTCCGTTTAGAATGAACATATAACTCATTAAGCTCTATATCATGAATTTCGAGAAGAAATACTTGAATGTCGTTTCGAGAAAAAAAATATTGCACCAAATAAGAATATATCATTAAAACTGCAGAAAAATAATTTTTATAACGATATTTATTGTTGATTTTCAGCACAATATTATTTAGAAATTCAAAGCTCTTTAGATAAATCAATTTTACTTTTCTGATAATGAATTTTTCTCCACTAAAAGCTATCATTTTGTTCAAGGCAGAACATGCCTTAAAACCATATAATTAACATTGTTCTCTAAACGCGAATTTTTATTGGATAACTATTCAAAATATTGCACGGTTTCATTATTTTAAAATTAAAGTTGAAATAAAATGAATAATGAGTATTCAAAAGTGCACTGCAATGCAGAGTTATTAAAAAATCTTCAGATATTATTTTTACCTCATTTAAGTTAATAATTAAATTTATTTATATTTTACTGATAGCAGTAATGATCAGTTTTAGTGATTGCGAACATATTTATGCAAATAATAGCAAATAGTAAATAAGATGTACATATTATTTCATTATTGATAAATAAATTAAGCTTATATTCTTATTATGTATCCTTTCTTTGTATGGAACACATTCAAAATATTGTATCTAATTTGTTAAAAATCTTTATTTTTGTTATATACCGATATAGAGAAATATAGTTCGATTTATCCCTTGATCGTTATTAAAACAGTAAATTAGCAAACACGCAATTATTGAGATCGCTTACAGCAAATGAAAACTTTATTAATAAAGTGCAAAGTGCAATTTAATATAAGATGAAAGCACTTATGCACGATTTTCTAAATAAATATTTACAACTGGTTTGTAGGCGTAGATATATATTTCGGATCAATGTTATCATTTGCCGCATAAGCTTGCTAATTAATTAATATGTATTACTCATATATATTTACAATCGTTTAAAACACTTAATGACTATATAAGTAAAGGCTACTAATTAGTGTTAAGATATGGCAATAATTAATCCTGGCTCTACTATAAAAGTTCCTGAAATTTGTAAAATTTTAATTCTTGTAAATTTTAAGTTAAGCTCCTTATTGAAAATAAAATTTTCTTAAATCTGAGCCAATTACAATTTAGAACATACAGTCATAAATGTATGCATAACAATACCGTTGAACTGTCAGCAAATTTTTAACTTTCATTACATTACATTAGTTATGTTAAAGGAAGAGCAACTTCTTTAACTGTCAGAACTATGAATCAGTGTCTTGTCTCTAATTCATCGAACACTCTTTTTTAATTCATGTTAATATTAGAAAAACCAAGGAAACAAGTGAATTATAATATTTATGGGTGATGCGTTCTTCCTTCATACATTATAGTGATTCTTTTCGAAATAAAGTTTCCAAAAAAAAACTATTATAAATTCCTATTAAGATCATTTTTAAGAAAGCACTACTGCAATGTTAAGTTTTAGTTTCAAATCATGTCAATTTAAAATTTTTTAATAAAAATTAAGATTCATAATTCTGGAGAAGACAGCCTAATCTTAAAGTATTTCTTTTATTGAAATGAATAATAATAATTAGAATCGTTGGTAATGAATGATGATATTAATTCGTTTATTTAATTCCTTATCATAATCATTTGGAATTATGACGTTGGAATAAGATGGTTTAAAAGAATTAAAAAACGAGGTATTGTAGCATTGTAAAAAATGAGAAAAAAAATGGAGTAAGAGTTTAGAAATTATGCAACTAAAAATCAACTACCACTGACCGCACATGATTTATTAGGAAAAATTACGTAAGATGCCTCAGAGGCATTGCCCTACAATTCATATGTATTTTATGCGGATCGATTGTTTGGGCGCAATCTTTTCTTCCTTTTCATTATGCAAAATTTTAAATCAGCTAAAAAATATATTCTTTTAGGAAAAATTAAATTTAAAATTATTTCTTCAAATCGTACAGGATTCATAACTTTAATTAACTTTCTAATATGTTTATTGCTTATTCTATTAGTTTTCCTATATAAAATTCATGATTCTGATTCAGGAAAAATTCCCTACAATTAAAAAAAATAGGAATGAAAAACTCATTTAAAATGCAGACTATCAAAAAAACAATTTTTTAATAACGTTCATTTATCATGCTTAATAATAATAATAATAATAACAACAACAATAATAATAATACTAAATATATAAAAATTTCCATAAAAATAAATTTTAAGAAAATTCTATAATTAATAAAACTTAAAAATACGGTGAAAATAGTAAATCTCTTCGGAAAAACTATTATAAAAAGGAAAAATAAATTTTAAGTTAGATACTGCGGGTTCTTTCAGTTGAACTGAGCTGCTGGAGAGAAATATATAATTCAAGCAACGAATTTACTAATGGACTTGGTAAGTCATGAAAGTGCCTAAAAATGCCATTGTCTTTGAACTACATTTCTATATTCATGCATTCTACTTCCGTTTTATACATTAAGAAAATGATATCGTGACCCTAAAATAATCGTGAACACGAAATAATGTTATGAAAAATACTATAGATAAAGAATTTGATACGGTTTTTAACGTACAATCCATCCTGTTCATTGGGTCAACTCTATCTGTCAATTTGTAAGTTTGTAATTTCCCCTTTAAATTTGGCTTCTTCTTTATTTCAATAATCATTTGAACATTAAAAACTAGCCTAATCGCGTAACAATTTTCCGTAATAAGAAAAATATATATATTTATACGTCATGTATGCTAGACAGAAAAATTGAGGTGATGATTAATATGCAAACTGTGGAATTTACAAAACAAAATTTAAGTTGCTACTACTGTTCTATTAAATGCTGTAACATAGAACATTAGTTTTAGTGAAGCATTTCTTGAATAATAACGACAGAGCCCACATTTCGAAAGTTTCATCTTTATTCGTAAGATATAATCGGTGTTAGATAATTTACCAAATTATAGTGGGATGTGATATTATGTAGTTCATAGAAGAACATACTTTAAGACTGTTCATTGTAGATTTTTTACATTTATTTTATGAGTGTCAGGTTATGATCATTGGTGTTAATCTTCGTTAAGTACATTCTTTCTCATATTTTTATCTTAAGACATTACTAGATTTAATATAAATTTTAAAGGAAATTTCTCTTCACTGAAACTTTTACTTTTTACCAACTATACTGAAGCATTTTTATTTAGGAAAAGTTTTCCCCAAATTGTATGGACCGAGACAGAAGGCAAACTAGAAACGCGATCAGATGATCCACATAAAGTTTGCTTATTACTTATTCATAACTTACTTGCGCTTAGATTTCCCCCTTAACAAAAGACAAAAAAATCATTAAGACTTCTTTACAAATGTTAAAATATTTTTACGTCGTCGGTTATACATTTCCACAATGTAATGTATAAAAATTTATACAAATAGATTTTAATAAGTGTTATTCTGACTATAAACAAATTTTAAAATAATAATATTTATCAAAAAAAGGCAGAAAATAAGTTCCTTAAGATCGATTTTTCTTAAAATATTGAATTCCATAAATTACACTGTACTACTTCTGCACACTAAAATATTATCGCTACATTTTTTATTGACAAAAAGTACTCCAAAGACTTAGGCTTTGTAATAATTTTGCAAGATATAATCTAGAATAAAAATTAATAGTATCTAGCTTTGCAAACGAAGATTATACGTATATGTTTCATAATATTCGCATAATATTTTTTCAAGTAATCGAAAATAAATTGCATAGTTGAAAAATCGTAAACTTATTTTTCCTCAGATAAAAAAAGAAATCGTCTGCTGAAATATTTGAATTCAATATTACCATTATACAAGAATCTGAATGAGAAGAACACAGAAGGTTTAAGAGGGAATTCAAACCGGGTTTGTGCCAACGATTGAAGGATGATCTAACACTGATCGAACATTCCAGTAAGATCAAGAAAGCCATAAAATAACATTTTTTACACTAGCTTTACTTCGCATTGATTAAAAATAAGGAACTGTTTTACTGTTATGTTTAAAAATGAAAAAATTAACGACATCAAAAAATTTAAAAAACGAAGAAAAATATACAAATAGAGTTTCAACGCATATTTGCACGGAAAAGCCGGAAAAAAAACATGAGATGACTTTCACCGACAACCGAGATTATGGGCATTTATGCAAATTTCATTTTAGAATATTTTAAATTCAAATCCTATATGGAACAATCAGAAAAGAAAAAATATACAATTATTTAACGTAATATAAATGATAAATGAATATTATTTAATATTAATTTTTTATCAAACATTTTATTATTATTAGAAATAACAAAATTATTCTAATATCAGTTTATATTAAATAAATGTTTTCAACATAAAGTGTAATGAAAAAGATTAGGAAAAGAAAATTTTGTTTAATTTTTTTCTTTTGTAAATTTCAGAAAAATTAAAAAGGAAATAAACTAAAAGGATTCTCTTTTGAAAAGGATTTCAATAATGGCACAGAAATATAAAAGGAAACTATATAAATCCATTCTGATTAGAGTTTACTTCCATAAGGAGAAAAATCTTATTATTACTCTTAATTAATAGACGATTAGCGATTCAGTTCAGATATGCTTTAATATTGATAATCTTTAATTAAGTTAAGAAAATTCCATATATGATTTGATTACTGTTTTATAACTGAATGTATTAATAAAAAGAGGGAAAAATAAAAAGGTAAGTGAAATGAAGTTGGATATATACATGTCAAATTGAATAAAATTTAATATTTTGGGTATCTTGCTCTACGCGAGATATGCCTTGTGAGGATCAAAAAATTACATAAATACGATCTATCAATACCTCGAAGTTGATACTTCATTAATTTAAAAAATTATTTAAACAAAAATATTAAATTTATAATTTAAGCAACATGATGCCAATTATCAAATAAAACAACTAAAAATCATATATAAATCGACAAAATGAAACAATAATTTTCATAATTTTAATAAACTGATTTGTCAGACCATTTTAGAATACATATTATTTATTTTCCAAAATATTTGAAAAAGTGATTGAAGGCATAAGTTAATGAATACCCTGTAGCTAGTTTTAAAAATATTTCATTGACTTCTACTTGGTATCACACGAGACTTATGACAAATATTTATTAACGTCAATTATATTATTTAAATCTTTGACAGAATTATATAAGCAATACTTCAAAATAAAGCAAGGACATTTCGACATTTTCATTAAACTTCTATAAATTTTTAACTAAAATTGATTGCATTCGAAAATTTTAAAAGGGAATTAAGACTGAAATTTAACTGATTGTCTTAATTAGATCCTTTTCCATGAACAATTAAAATAGTGGCTACAATAATCAAGATTTATGTTATAAATGAATGTTTGGAACCTGTTGTAAAATAAAAGGTCGTAATGAGTGTGATATGATCATAAATGAGTTAAGCTCTATTTCATGTTCCTTTAAAAGCAAAATATTCTCTTTCATATAAATATGTGCAATTATTTACCTATTTATACTGATCTGTCTTATGTATTAGACCTTTTCAGGTTTGAGCAATTTCAAAATAATTAAAAATAGAAAAACTCTCACGTTCATATCCAACATATTATATTAACTTGTAGGATAACAAAAACAAAAACTGGGCTTCAATTCTGACAAAACAAGCTTCTAACATAAATAAATAAATATAAATTATAACTTAACAGAATAAAATAATATACTTCTTTTTATCATATAATATAACTGGTCAGAAATTCTCATAATTAATTACAAGAAAGCTATTACTGTAATTATGCATTGTTCAATTGTAACTTGCTTTCACTCTTCATATCTTCCTTCAGCAGTGTCCCATTTATAGTTATATTCGATGTCTCAATAGCTATTGACAAGAAGCAATATATCTTATTTTTATAAAACCATATGGAAATTTGTTACTACACAATATAATGAGCAACTACTCTTTATTTTTGACAGTCACTTTTTATTTTTTATTTAATGATTAATTACTCGAGATTTATAAATAATTAAATTTTTCTAAGCTGTACAGAAAAATTAATTTATAAAAATTTGAAATTTACATAAATAAAAATTTGAACCTGTTTCAAAATAAAATTACAATATATTCTATAAAGTGTAAAAACAAATCTTGATAAATTCTTGCCAATAAACGAGGTGATTTAATTAAAAATGACTTAATATAATTTTCACGACTATTTTTTTGTTATATCATAAATGAGAACCCTATACATGAATATAAAATTTCATATTCAATTTTTTAATTTTGTAGTTGTAATTTAAAAAATATAAATATCAAATTGAAATAATATAAGGTATTAAAGGTTTTCTAAAACATTTAAGGAGCTTATTTATTTTACGAAAGTTTTGCCCAGCACACGTATGCACTTATATTAATTTACCTACTGAATATTTTGCTTAATTGATGATTTTTAATTCCAGATATTTCCTTTCGTGCACATCATCACAATGATACAACTATAAGAAAGCAGAATGAGATTCATTCCATTATACGTGAGCCTGTTACATATTGCCATTCTACAAACCATGATTTTGGAAGCAGCAATAGGGTCCGTACTACCAAGGCCTAATTACAGAACAGAAAGAGCTACTACGCAGCTTTCCAATTCGGTCAAAAATCACTCTGGTAATATCGCTCTTGTAGCAACTTCCAGTGAACTGCCAAAGCAAATTCCACCTCCACCAATACCGACAAAAACCAATTGTGTGACTCCTCAATATGAAAATCATTGGGATATAAAAGATAGTGAAAGGAAAAACAACGAAAAGGGAATAAATACTGCTTTTCCTTCGTCATTATAATGCCTTGGAGAATGCTTTTGCTCTCCGAAAAGCAGTTTGAAAGAAAAATAAATTGCGCCTTTAGAAATTAACTACAATACGACCCATTTTTTATTATATCTAATTAAAGCTGGATAGCTTTAATATACTATTAATATGCGCCCCATTCTAGGTAAGAAGACAAAGATATTCAAAATATAAATATTCGAATGTTTTAAATAAAAATACTAATGAAAAACACTTCTCTATAAAATTTTCCTTTTTTTAATTTATAAAATCCGTAAAAATAAATTTTGAAAAAGTTTTTATGCAATGTAAAACACAAGACAAAAAGTTTGTTTCAGAAAAACTTAAATATATGAAATTTTTTAAAATGTAACTTATTGTGGAAAAGAACCTTGACTCGTAGGTCATTCTTGAATAAAAAACAAAGCATTGCATGGTCAATTCAGATAAGAATTTTGAATACAATTCAAGTGTTTTACAAGCCAGAGGGTAACATTGAATGCAAACGAATAAGTTTTGTAAAATTAAAATATATAAAATCTTTTTTTAAGAGCAAAAGTTGTGAGCTTGAAAGCATTTGAAACGATCTTTTGAAATATTTATATTTGAAAAAAATTTTTCAGACATGTTGGAAATATTAGTTAAGTGTAGAATTCATGATATAATTTTCAAAAAGACTGCGTTTATTCTTGTGACACCAACTGAAATCAATTTTAACTATAAAATTAATTTATAAGTCAAAGAGGACGGTTTTAATAACAGAAAACCGAAACAAATTAAAAAACAAAATTTTTAAAAATGAAATTTCATTAAAAGTTTTTTATGAATGCAACTGTGAATTACAAAATAAGTTCACATGAATTATTAAAATATGCTCATGATTCAATATTTAAACAGTTATTTAATAGGAACGTGCATTGTACAATCGCTTTTAAACCAATATATGATATTTGAATTTATGTGATGAAAAATCAGCATATTTATTGTTATACTCAAGTATGAATCATTAAAAGTGTTTAAACGTTTTCATGTTAATATTTTATAGCTCCATTACCTCAAACTGGGTAATATCAAAGAACTTAAAAATTATATAAATGTAGACAAAATAAATAAAAACATGAAAGAATAAATGAAATTTACATTTCTCAATGTATGCTTTCGCGGATCTTGCACACCATTCACGCATTGATATCTAGCACTTTAGCTGCAGATTTTAACTTTGTATATGCGGTTGTTAAAAAACCAAAAATTATGTGAATAAAACAAATTTAAATTAATTGGTTTTTTTCGGTACATCTCAAAATAATAAAATAGCTTTAATGTGCTATTAGCTTCATTTCCTTTAATCCTGCATCAAAAAATTTAAAATACTTTCTTTATTGCCCAGTTTCAAAGAACATACGTTTACCTTTAATTTTAAATCTTTGATTAACCAATTTTAAAAACTCAGTACTGTCAAGAATGAAATATTATTTAAAGATCATATTTGTTAGTAAGCAAGTTATGATTTGGATGCCTTCGATCTCAATTTTCATTATAATCGTTATGTAATAAATTGTATGAAACAGATTTGGGAATCTGATAACAATTAGGTAACTCCAAAATCTTGTAAGAAAATCTTACCTGTTCGGCTTTAAGAGTTAATTCAATGAATATCTGCTGAAGCTTTTCATTTACAAAATTTATGCAAAATTGTTCGAAACCATTTTTTGGAAATATTTCAAACCCGAATATGTCTAAAATCCCAATGCTTTGAACAAATTCTTTAGTCAACATTGCTTCATTTACTTTCTAAAAATATAATTTCAAATTAATATTGGTAATTTTGTTTCATAAATAAATTATATTAAAAAATTCAACTCCCAAAAAAAAATGAACGAACACAAATATGGAGAACATACCCTGACTAGATAGTCGAAAAGCCTAGCATAAATGGCTTTTGCTAATGCATCTCTTGTGTACGTAGCTTGTTCAACATTTAATGTAACATTAACGGTATCCAATTGCGCTCCCCATTTACTATCAAATCTTCGGCTTATGAGTTTTGAGTTCAGCTGCTCTTCGTTTACTTCTAACAAATATGATGGGTAAGAAAGACCTGTAAATGGTCAAATATTAAAAAAATATTTTATACTGATAGAAATATTACATACACTATTATTATTCAAACATTTTTGTTCTACAAAAATTTTCAATTCAATGATTATTTACATAAAATTTTACAGTTATTTTTATTTTTAATAAAATTTACAGTTATTTTTACATAAAACTACAAACATTAAAATTTATTAATTTTTAAAGTCCTTACATTGTCTGTTCACAATTTCAGCATAATTTTGTTTTTCTTGAAATGTTATATTTCCAAAATGCAATACTGCTGCTGTAATTCTGAATATTTTATCCTGATCTTCTGGCGTCAATCCCATTACATTCATTGCTCTCTGAGTATCAAGAAAATCTTTGCTATCATGCATTCCATCAACCACGTGATTTCTATCGTGACCGAGATAGTAATAATAATTTAAATCAGTCAATCCGTATTCTCCTAATTCAATAAAAAAATATTGGATGAACAAATTTTAACATTTAAACATTTACAATAAATTATTCATATAATTAATTACAATTTGAATATCTTAGATTTTAAAACTATTTGTATTTTAACTGAAATAAAATAATAAAATTTTGAAGATGAAAATAACTAAACATAAAATGTTCCATTTGCGTGCCAGCTAACAAAACATTTAGAACAAAAAGAAACCTCTGTTTTTTATTAAAGAAAAAACTTGACTAATTTCAGTTTTCTCTTTTTCATGCTTAACTGGATTAACTTCCGATATAAAACTTTAAAAACGATGCATTTTTTAATTATTCAGAACAAAAGAATAAGGACCTTAAATATATTAATTTTAAATAAATTCTTAATTGTTAAGATCCTTCTTTTCATACATAAATATTTTTGTAATCTTTTTTCTCTTAAATTCCCATTTGGAGAAGTAGAATGCCATTTCGAATTGCAAAATGTAATCAATATAATAAAAATCAGACAAACTAAAGAAATTCAATCTCCAAGTCAATTGCAATATTTTATTTTTCTCGTTTTTTTCTTTTTTAGGATCAAATCCAAGGATTTGATTAATGATTACAGATATTGAACTCACTCTTCATTTTAACCGTTCCACCAGTGCAGAGTTGATAAAAAATATGAAAATTTCTTTCTCCAACGTTTTGCATTACAACTCTAGATTTTTCTAATAAGAAATTAGAAATTTTACCACCAATTGGCTGCCCTCCGGATTCAAATAAGATTTCGACATATTTGCCCTTTAAAAATAAATATCAAAAGTTATTAAATAATAATGGTTTCATCTAAAATTTAATAATTAAGCAAATAATATATCCGATAAATCAAATATTTACAAAACGACTAGAATTATCGTTCCTCATTGTTTTTGCATTTCCAAAGGCTTCTAACAAAGGATTTGACTCTAAAACCACATCTTTTACATGCTGAACTTTTGAGCCACCACCTGATACTCTGGTAATAAAAGACATAATGTATTTAGTAGAGACAGTTTTTCCTGCTCCAGATTCACCGCTGATTATTACACATTGATTTTCTTTATCTATAAGCATGTTTCTATACATTTCATCTGCCAGTCCGTAAATATGAGGAGGATTTTCATAAGGAGCCTAAAAAAAAATTTTGCATTTATCTTAGGCCAGTCATTTTTCTTTTAAATTGTTAATTAATAAAAATAATAAAATATTTACAGCTCCCTGATATTGTTCTATTTCCTTTTCTCCAAAATAAGGCATTTGTTTGAAAGGATTTACTGATATCAAAACTGGACCTATACAAGTCTAATGAAACAGATAAGAAAAAATAATCTGTTCAAATGAATTTAATATTCCACCCTTTGAATTTGGTTTAATTTACAATATTTGCACATCCAAACTAGATTTATTTAGCATAGTATAGTACATATGAATTCAGAGATATTTGTAAAGTGTTAAGAAATAAACAAAATAAAAAATTTAAATTACACTGAAAATCAGTTTTTGATCACAATTTTTTAGATGGGAAAATGACAGTTTATTTTTTAAACATGCAGTTAAAGCATTTAATGCAGTTAAAGGTTTTCAAAGCCCATGATTTGGTGTTTCTTCTATTGGCAAAAAGATTGAAACAATTTACAAATTATTTCTTTAAAATACTTCTTTGAAAGCTATAGTGTAACAGTTAAAAATAATTATTATTATCTTATTAATTTTTGGTTTCCATGTTAAAAATAATATAATTTAAATTAGCTTTTTGTCTATAAAAAAATATTTAATGTTACTTTTACAAAAAAAATATTATGAAAAATAATTGACAAATCATTAAAAATTACACTATCAAGCTTTTTGGACTTTTCTACAGCAAAATAACTTTCCCAATTTTCTATCACATACTTAATAACCTTCACTTTCATCTAATATAAAATTGCTGCTAATAATATAAACAATATTTATATATATCTTCCACATGAATATGTGAATGAAATTTTCAAAATTATTGATATGACAAATACAATATTCTAGTTAAATGTGAAATAAAACAAGAAAGTTAACATTAAAAAGATAATATAAAATTTAAGGATACAAATATATAGTCATCCATATAACGTCTTTTCAAGTTATCCACAATAGCATCTTCTGATATTTTGGGCAAAAGTACCATATCATCAATCCCTGATAATTTAACATTTTGAGTTTGCCAATGATACACCTAAAATAAGAAGCAAAAACGCAGTACATAAACAATAATTTCATTTTCTATTAATTTCCAAAAATGAATATTTTTAAACATATAATAAACTGTTTAAATAAAATTAATTTTTCTTAAAAATCTCAAGTAACTTTAAATGAATGTAGTTAAAAATATAAAAAGTCAGGATACAACTGTATGTTATGTAAATAATTAATGAATTCTGATTGAGATAATTGGACGATTTTAATAAAAAAAAATTCCAAATTGTTATTGTACCATTAATAAAGAAAAAAACTAACTATATTTTTAATATTAAATATTAAAATTAGCTTTTAATAACAGATTTTATTTACATTTTTTAAATCAAAAAACGAAAAATTTATAAATTTATTAATATATACTTTGTGCAATGCATAAATTTGCTATTCTGAATTATAAAGTGCCAAAGACTAAACTGTCTATTAAATTATTTTAATTTTTAATGTTCCTAAAAGAATTAAACAATTTTATTAAACAAAATTCATTATAAATATAATTAGTCTTCTATAAGGACATTAAAGATTATTGCTTCATGCCATAATTTTTTAGAAATTAACTATTCATTTTTAAATAAACATACTACTTCACAAAAAATAATCAGAAGTTTTTTTTTTTTACATATTTACCATAACGTTTTAACAGATCACCTTAAAGGTGAAGTGTACTATGACTCATGAATTAGTCATTCAGATAATATTTCTTATCAACAATCCTTGAAATAATGTGATTAAAATTTACGATAAAACAAACAACGTGTAAATAGATTATTTCAAAGGTACTTATGGGAAATTAATGACACGTTAATTTTAAACTATGTAGAGAATTTGAAATTTCACAAATCGTAAAATTGTACATTGTTGTAGATGGTTTAAGAATAATCTATCATTAAGAAATCAATTAAAGTTTTTTAACAGTAATATATTGCTTAAGTTTTATAAGATTCAAAATAAAGATTTTGATTTATGTTTACCAAAATTTGCTTCTTTTTTTAAATTATTTTACTTTCAGCAATTTGCTTACTGGACAACCACGAAGAACAATTTTTATCTCCTTGTGAAAAAAAGTTGCGCCTTCAAAAAGTAATTTACCGATGTAACCTTAAATATTCTTTTAGTTAATACAATTACGAAATTGTTGTTCAATTCATTTTTTGTACCCTATACTCTTTCAATCTAATAACTATTTTTGCCTAAAAGTGTTTATTTTATTAACTATTAACTTCATTAAAAAAAAATTACCTTTTCTCGTAATAGTTTGCGTTATGCAATTTCAAAAAATGCTGATAAAATTTACATAATTGCAATACTCATGACTACTGTAAAAAAAAACTTTCAAACGAAGAATTAAGATTAGAGCGTGGCAATTCTACACAAATTAATGTAGAAAGTAAAGATTTTCATAAATCCGTAATAAAATTCATGATCAAGATTCATATTATCTATGTCAAATATTTCTAATTGCATTCCTCTGAAAACTCATTTTTGGTCTTAAGGTTTAAATTTTTTTATAATGAAAAAAACATTATTTCCTCATAAAAAATTATTAAAGTCAAAATCTATATATGCAAATAATTATAAAAAATCCTTGTATTTACACTTTAAAATAAAGTAAATTCTCTGAGGTGAATATGAAGCTTTCAAAAGGAAACGGTTAGCATTCTTGCTACGATACAGATAGTCAAAGGTTTTTAATCTCAATTTCTTCTTTTTATATAAAATTAGATTTTCAAGATATTATTATGTTAGATATTAATAATATTATTATTATGTTGGAAATGTTTTACATTTTCGAATTACAATCTATAATTTTAAAACTCACTTTAAACTTGTAATTATTTATATATTGATAAAGCATGTTAAGAGAAGAGTAAAATTTTTGCAAAATATTTAGGTAATAATGCAGAAGAAAATTTCTAGAATAAATAATAAAATAGTGTTATTGCTTTGCTACTATTCTAAACTCATGAATTAAGAATCTTTTTTATTAATGTAATATCGATTATAATTTGACCGTTTAAAAAATGTAGAACGAGCCAGTATCAGCATCTTTTCAATTTTTATTATTAATTCAATATTCACCTAAAATAGAAAACTTTTGTATTTTACACCCTTGCAATTATTGCATTATAAATTATTACATATGGTGAATTAGTTTAATTTGAAATGACATTCTCAATTCAGATATTGAGGAAAATCTACTTTTCCGATCAGACATATAACTTAAATTTTGAGCTAACAAGATGTTATTGTCGACCCCTTTATATGGAGCAAAAAAAATTTTTTTTCCATTGCTGGAAAATTTGCTTTCGTTAAGTGAACTTTTATAAAGAGAAATGAAATTCCAGCCAAGTTTTCTAAACAGTCGTTCAATTTTTTTTCATTTTTCGATGAAAACCATCCCATAAATCTGAATTACATTTGTTTTCACTCTCCATCCATCTTTCTTCTCTTTTAAAAAATCCATTTCTCCTTTATTTGAAAAAGAAATATTCACAAATAGAATATTAAATTTCTGCAAATAAACAAAATTTGATTTCTATAAATTTGTTAGTTTGCTTTCCTAAAGTTATAAATTGAATGTAAGGTAAAATTGGTTTTAATCTTTCAAATGTGGAAAATAGCAATGGATTATGTAGACATTATTTTAAATTCAATTGATTTTAATATTTTATAAATAGATTATTCGTAAAAAACAAATTGTGGCATATATAAAAAATTTATATGAAATTTCATATAGTTTTATGGTTTTTATATTAATCTCATACAAGTGCAAAATTTGAAAACATTGATGTATGAACTCATTTTGAATATATCTAATAAAAAATTTTATATAGTTCATTAACTATTAATAGCGTTATCTGGGTACAATGTTTTCGATAAAGCCTTACTAAGGAATTCTATTAGGGGACTAATTGCTGTAGTGGGCAAAAATTTTACGGAATGATAAAGTTAGATGTTCATTTTGCGAGACTTGATGGGAAATTTCATTTTAAGAGCCTTTTTACTCGTCGATTACTTTCTGATTTGCTCTTTCGTGTAATTAACATCTTTCTATTCCTTCTTTCTTGTGAATTTTCATTTTTATAAAATCAGTCAAATGTTTTCTTCCTTTTTGAAAAGAATGAGAAAAATAATATTTTATTTCTTGTATCACGGTGGTAATTATTCAGGAAATTTAATTTTCATTTTTTTTCCAACTGATCAATAGTGTAAAGTTATTTGAGCGAGTGAGGTGTTGAAATTTTCATTGTAAAAACTGGAATATTATTTTATTTTACTCCTCATAATTTCAGAACCATCACAATCATATGTAAATTTTTTTGAAGTTTCATTTTCATTGCAAAAGGTAAGTTTTACTTTATAAAAGTAATCCTAGATGTTTTAGATGTCAATGTTTGCCAATTGTTAACAAAATATGAACAGTTAATAATTATTCGTGCTTTCTAATAAACTTTTGAAACCTTTACATCCAAAGAAATTTGGAATACCTTCATAAGTTTCCAAAAAAATACATCAGATAATTTATGTGATAAAATGGCGATTTCTCTATGTCGCTGTTTCAATAAATAAGTTTTACGTCACAATAAATCTTTTTTCCAGTTGTGTACCACAGATTTTCAAATATAATCTACATGCTCCTAACATGTAATTATAAAACTGCATCATTAGATGGTATTTCATAATATGCTTAGCTTAATATTAATATCCGATCTTGATATTTAATTTTGAAGAACAAAAATTTAGGAATTTAAGTAATTTTCATATAAATTATGATTAAAAACCATGTTTAAAGGAAAGTGTGAACTAAATTCTGTTATCTTTGAATATGGCTAATACTTTTCATTGAAATAGCATAGTTTAAGTATGGAACGGATTAACAAATAGTATATAATATTCTTTTTAACACTGAAATAAGTCTTTAACTTAAATTTATTTTCAAAAGAGAATTTAATTCAGAAAATATATGTATCTCACACGGAAAGAATTTCTAACAATACAAAAAATAACTATAAAATTCTATTTTATATCTGTCTGCAGTGCGTGTTTACTTTTAGACGACAAATAACTCATGTCAGTTTTAGCTGTGAGAGTTAGACCTCTAAAAGGAATATTAAATATCTTGATTTTTTTCTGTAAAAGCGAAGAAAAAGATCTTCATAAGAAATATAATAATCTTTGCCTCTTATGTTAAATCATGCATCTAATTTGTAAACAAAGAAAATTTTATATTACTTATTCAGGAGCTTATGAAGAATATGACTTGGCTTGATTTGATTTTAATTTTGTTTCACACCTACTCCTGCAAAAGTTTGTCATATGCTGGTTAAAGTCTTGTGGCAATAGAGGCCATTTTCTTGATTTTTTTAATCTGAAATTTGTAGATTTGCATTTGAATTGTACAAAGGAGAATTTCCTTTTAATAATCCGCACTTTTAAACATCTTGGATAAGGTACATTTCACTTCTTTCAACATTTTCAAGTTTTGCTAGTGAATTAGTTATTCCCTAATTTTATAAATTTTACCTGTCCTATGTTTTTTCATGTCTCTATAAATTCTTCAGTATCGTTCCAATATTAAACAGGTGAACTATTCCAAATATTCTGGCGTTTGATCGCTATTATTCACTTAATCGGACGGGTTTTTGAACAGCAATTAATAAACTTAAAATATTTACATTCTTAATAAGAAAATACAATGTAGGTCCTGCTGCTAACATATATGAAGACGACGAATTTTCATCTCGCATCAAGCACGATTTTCGGCAGTGATGATTGAATATTTATATTCGAAAATTTAATAATAGTGTCATTAGACATGCTGTTAATAATAAAGATATTGCTATTTAATTTAAATGTCCGATTTTTACTGTGCTAAAGAGCATTTAATGAAATATTAAATAAACTCAACTTTTGCTGACTTTTAAATTTATTGAAGATTTGATTAAATTCCTCAAGCTGGCACATTATTCTGTTTGCTAATGAAAGAAGTGAGTAAAAGAGGAAAGCAAGCGGGAAGTGTGTAAATCTTTTATTTTTGCTGGTATAACCGATGCCGAATGTCGGGGAAGAGTAAGAAAAATGAATGTTTCATCATCTGTGACTCGTTAGACGAATTTGGTCATTTTTCATTGCTCACCAACCTTTCTTCGTCCCCTGACGGAAGAAACATTTTGGTTTATTTTACTTTCCACTCTAAAAGGAACTAGCAGGATCTTAATTTCCCATCGCATTTTCATAAAATAAATTCAGTTTTAACAAAGAAAATATTATTTATATTTTATGCAATCCACAATAAACTGAGTTTATTAATGCCGGTGTATTTTTTTTAACCCATTTCATTCTGTATGAATTACGAACTTTCTTTTCATTTTTATATTAATGAAAATGAAATTCTTAGTACAATAAAATTTTTAAGAACATTAACTTTGATTTCATTTCAATATATTTTTTTTCAATTTATTTTTTACGGCAATGTCTTGTGTAATTCGTTAAGAGAAAAACGTAATTTACGAGTACATTTTTGTTTGATCAAAAAAAAAAATACATATATATATTATCTAGTGAACCTCATTTTCTACATCGAAATTGATTTTTTTTAAATAAATTTATTTGCTGAGAGTTTATTAAAATTTTCATATTATATCTGAATAAATTTTACTTTCATTTTTAAAATATGCTTTGTTTTAAACTAATCGCTTTGTTGTTCGGGTTCAACATTCGTTTTTGAGCTTTTAGGTTTCCCCTAATATATTTTCATACAAAATTCATTAGAACTTATAATGAATGTACGTCGTGCATTACGAAGGCATTTCTTTATTTTATGTATGGTGATATTTGAACCGCTTGTTCTGGATAGTTAAAAGATTTGTGGCATTTGGAATCAGCTACTCGACGGCAAAATGGTTCTCTATTTGTGAAGCTTAAAGAAATTTTTATTCTATGGGAGAAGTCTCATTTCTGTGAAGAAAATGAAAATTTTTCGGGAGGAACTGCGTACGATGGAAAAGAGGAAGGCAGAGTTGGGGACGGAAAACACACGGACACTCGTGGGAATCGAACTCACAAAGTTTGCGTGAGCTTTGCCATTGCCCCACCTATCCCCAGGGATATTCCTTTAATTTTTACCGGCAAGTCACTTTTCATTAGATTCAAAATCTTATTCGGCACATCTAACCAAACAAATACGCGATATTTTAATTCGTAAATGATTGCTTAAAAATGGAAATTACAAAAATAGTAGAAAATGAATGAAAATAAAAAAACAGATATCGATAATAAATATTAATGTATCAATGTTTCATGATTCAAAATTTTAAATTCTTCTTTATTTTTGAATACATCCCAGTAGTTAAAATATATGAAAATATTTTAATTAAAAAGGGCTGCTTAACCAGATTTTTTATAATTCCTCATTTCTGAAAAAAAATTGATTAATGTACAGTTGTATATAATTATTTATTTAAATCGTAATTATTTAAGGCATTAATGATGATTTCGATAAGGTGTGAAATAAAGAATTTAAAATAAAATTACACATAAATATTCAAAATCTCATGCTAATTTTTTAAAATTATTTCTCTTACATGTTTTAAATAAAAAATATTGATGCTGCCAGTAAAAAAATTTTAATCCATTTAACACTATTTGTTACTGTATTTACATAAATTATATGAAAGGAATTAAAATTTAATTATTAGGATGAGATAATCATATTGAGATTTAATTATTAGTTCAATATTAATAATTTATGATAAATACATAAGTAATTCTTAATTCATAATAAAATTCATAAACTGCATACAATTAACATATGAATTCATACTGTTTTAGGATGAAATACTATATAAATAACTGCCTAGAAATGGGTTACTTATCAGTGAAGAAAATGCAGTTGAAAAAGCTTTTATTCTGTGAAAAAATCAGTGAGATGATTTTTAATATTTTATTTAATTGTTTTAACTTTTTTCACTTTACTTTTCTAATTCAATCGCAATAACAGAATTCTTCGCTTATTGCGAGTAAAAAAATCCTATTTTATAGGTTAGGTTTTTTATTTTTAATTATTAGAATATTACCTATAATAGGTATTTTATGTTTTAATTATTAGCGTCAATTATTATTTATCTTTAATTCAGAGTCATAAATTAGTCCATATGCTCGTAATATATATGGCGATATTTTAATATTCGTTGAAATCTACAAATTATTATTAATTCAGGGAATTTAATAGTATTATTGAGGAACTATTTGATGTGACATATCTGATTGTGAATCGAGATTTCGATTGTCTCTAGATTCAAATTTTGAAATTTCTTAACATATCTGTCAACTGTCTGCTGGTCAACCCGGATTTGGGTCGTTTGCTTTTGCATCATCAACTTAAGTCGTAAAGTGAATTTTGATTTTTTAGGATTGTTCATCAATATATTTTTGGTATTTTCATGATTATGATAACTTAATTTTAAAATTCTTTTTTAAAACCACGGGTATTGGACAATTGGCAGGGGAATTTACGAATGCATCTTACGATATCACGAATAATTAAATGAAAATTAACAAATAGAAAAATTTTAAAAAGATTGAGACAATTCAAAAAACTGAAATATGTAAGTACTCAAATTATTGAATCAAATTGAAAAAAGTAATATACTAAAAAGTAGTTGAATGTATAAAATCATAAAAAATTGTTTTCAATGACCTGTTAAACAGCCGAAGCAGGATATGAAAGAGACATGTATCTCTTAATAAACAAATGTTCTCTTTTGTTTTGAGTTTACAAGGAGAGGAAAACAAAAGAAAAGAAATTAGTTGTACAGAAAATAACCTCAAAAAATGCTTATATCAAAAATAAAAAAAATATTGTTTTTAGGTCGTTTTGAAATATTCGAAGAGAAATGCGCTTGAAATGTTACATTATTATTTTCTTTTGAAATACCAATAAAATTTCTATCAGAACAAACTGTAGCAAACGATTTTGAGTTATTAAAACATTTAGACATAAATGATTAATAATAAATAAATGTGGCTGAAATATATTACATTCGAAAAATTTTTAACTCTGAAAGAAATTTTTACTGTACAATGGAAACTTACTCATTTACTTAAAAAAGATAAAATCTTTCCTATGAAACTATAATATATTTTCACTTTTCATCTCCTAAAAAGCACGAATTTCTTATCTGTAAGTTCAAGTGTTTTTTATGGTGGCTCATAACAGCGCGAACTCAATTAACCTAGTAAATGAAATGAAAGATGAAGTTAGATAACTGAAAGCTCAGTTCAAATGCGATCAGTATTTGTATGCCGTAGAATTCAGGTAAATTGAAAGCTAAAATCTAACCTAATATTTTCAGTCCTCAAAATTATCGTTTCCCTTTTTTAAAGTATATTGGTCAACACACTCAAGACATTTTCGTGATGGAAATATGAAATAAAAGGAACGGAAAAAAGATCAGAAAAAATGTTAATTATAAACTATTATTAAAAAGGTTCTGATGGGTATTTTGGATTTTTTTTATTGAAATTTCGCCTTCAGTATTATTTGTGAAACCATTTTCGAATTCAATAAGGTTGAAATAAAATCCCGAATGTTATTTTTAGGTTCTTTTATTCACTGTTTAATAATTTTTCAGCCCATTGACAATGTTAATGCACATGCAGATTATTCTAGCTTACATAGGAAAACAGAAAATTTGCGATAAAAAAATTATTCTTTAAACATTATATATATATACATAGTTCGTAAGTATTTTTCCATTATTAGATGAATAGTTAAAATAATTTAGTATGCATTAATGAAGATTAAAATTATTGTTATTATTATATATATAGTTATTATTTCTATGGATATTCTCAATAGTTAAAAATTTATACACGTTTGTCTGCAATGTATTTTTATTTTTTTTTTTATCAACAAATTTAAGAAATTACAAAAAGATTGCAAAATCATTGTTTTTACTTCAGTTTGTATTTAAAAACCATGTTTTCTTTGCAGAATAATTTTTAATTCTAAAAATTAGTGATCTTCATAGCAAGAGCGTGAAGATAAAAAACCGGAGAGAAAATTTGATGTTGCGATATTTGTGTAATTGCCTTTGGAGAAACTTGCCATGAACCATTAATCAGTCTATGAATTCTTTCCTTACACTTTTACTGCGATGCATCCATGGCATATTACTGACAAAATGATTTCAACTTTCAGTTGAATTCTATTCAACTGTCAACAACAATTCTTTTATATTCTATTATATTAATTTAAAATTAATAGGACAATATTAAGATTTTGTTAGATAGGGTTCATGCTTCATTTATTATCCAAAACACAAATTAAATTGCCATTTATTGTTATAATAAAAAATAAAATTTTCTTCAGTTCCTTTTTCGTTTTGAAGGATTATATCTATGAACCATTTGAAAACCATTGTGTGAAAGAAATTTTGAACGTATTCTACACATGATTTGTTTTATGTGCAAGTGATGTGAGTGGTACATAACCAAGAAATTTATTGCACTGATAAATGAAGAAGATAAAAAATTTCCACAGAGGGTGATCGTTTAATAAAAATAACACAGAAAAAATCGAGAATCATGCGGCTTAATCAATTAAAAAATTCAAACATTTGGTGTTTTTTTGTAAAATAGATGTAAACAGATTAATGTTTGGAAATGGATAGATCTTGTCCAATTCCGTAATTAATCTGTATTGCTGATTCTCAGCAGATCACAATTTTAAGTTTTTTATTTTATTTTCTTACTGATTTTTATGAAGGATATACCAAATCCGATGTTTATTAGAATTTTATTAAATACATAAGAAAAAAAAATGACTCATATTTCATATAAATTTTCTTTTGTGTGGCAAAAGATCTTTAATTGAATGGAGGATTTTCAGTGTTTCATGGTAATTTATTTTTAAAAAATTTTACTCAATTTAATTAATAAACTTGAATTTTCCCTTAGATATTTTTTTCATTTGTGAATTATGAACATTAGCTTTAGGTTTTACGTAAATCAGATTTTATATTTTATACGAATTTCAGTCATTTTATTCGCTCCATTACACTGTTTGGCAAATTTTATGTCTTAAATTTAAAATATAGTTGCTGGTTTATTTACCAGAAATGGAGCCTAATTTTATATAATTTGTAAAATATGGTCCATAAATCACGATGAGATTCAGATTTATATCGGTTTATCCTGGGAATTTTCCATATTTTGAAGCTTTTCAGTCAATCTGAAAAATTTTCGACAAATGGAAAATCTCTGAAAGAGAGATATTTGGTACATTTATAGGAAGGGCTATTATAATTCACTTAACTTTCTAATCCTGATTAGCCAAAATACTTGTATATTTGCCATTTTAAAGTTATTATGGAGACATCAATTAAAGCTTTGCTGCACCAATTAGAAGGCTATACTTCACATTTCAGAAAAATGTAAAATTGTTGAAAAACTAAGTGAAGGAATTGAAAAATTAACGATTTAAAAAACTGATTATTATATAGGAAGAAAAAAAAAATATGTATTGATTTAACTCAGTTTCTATAAAGGTAAATTATATAAATATATCATAAATATATATTCTTCTATTACTGAATGAACTAGATATTTTTTAAAAATATCTTTAATTTAATTTGCGAGAATATATTTCGAACTTTCATTTGATTTAAAGTTTTTTCTGATATTCTCATCATCATCTTTCAAATGTTGTTGAATTTTTTTTTATATAATTTTTGGTGAAAACGATTCAAGTATAAACTAACAATAATTAATTTTGAAAAACTTCATGACAATATTATGTTAATCCAAACGTTTTAATTCGCATAATTTCTTTCAAAGCCGTTCAATGAAATGTACTTTTGTAAATTTTTTAGTGGCTTCCAAAAAATGATTGAAATCATTGAACTTTTTTTTGCAGAGAGAAAGACATTTTTCATCAAAATGTTATTTTAAATAAAACAGTCATTTAAAAGGGAGAAAAGCGATAGGATATTCGTCTGTGAAAGTACTGAAATAAAACAGGCCTTTGAGTTTCTAGATCTCAGCAGAAATTTTTTAGCTTTAACGAGGCCTTTTAGATAAATTAGTTTTATCCAATTTAAATGCCGTAGAATCTAAATTGCAAACCCAAGAGAAGTGCCCGCTAAAAGATGAAAGTGCAAAAAAAAGTTTTAATACAATGAAAGTGAAAATCAGATAATGGAAAATTTATGTGAAATAAAAATTTTAAGTTTTGATAAATTTAATAATTGAAAATTTAGCTGGGAAACGTTAGAAAAATTTTACGTTTCCAATATGGGCAGTTTCAGTGAATGGGAATATGAAATGACCGAAAGAAAAGTAGAACACAAAAAAATGATATTTGATGAAAAATAATTTTATTGAAAACTGGATAAAGCTGGAAGATAGAGTGAAATTAATTAAAGTCTAGGAATCTGAGAAATTTTCAGATTTTGAAATTCATTTTAGCGTTTTGGAATCTTTAAAAGGATTCTTTTTCACTGTTTTCTGAATCGCTTTCAGAGTACGGATTGTGCACAGGGTAGCAAATTCTGTTACCTGAATATTCTGTGCTCTGGACGATTTTCCAAATAGTCAATAATACCGTAATGATATTATCGCGATACATAATTATATCCATATGCTAAAAAAAATGTTTTTATATTCATCACAGCTCTCTCAAGAAATGATATGGAAAGAAAAAGGCTAAAAATTTTTATTAAACTATTATAATCTGGTGACATAAAAAAATTTCATAACATAAGTAATATTAAAAAGGATAAAAAGTAATAGGTATGAAAATGGAAGCACCTTCTGATTCAGAATTCAAATCTTTCCAATAAAGATGTAGATGAAATAAATGTTCATTTCTACAAATTACCTGGGCAGATTAGTTTTTAGTAATCTGAAGATTTTAATTTATTATTGGCGAGATTTTTATGCCTACAATATATGGAAGACCGGGAATTTCAGTTAGCAATTGCTTTGAGTTCTCCACGCTGAAGAAAAAATTTTGATTTCATTGGTAAACCTAAACATCGGTTTCTTCTGCTCCTAAGTAAAAGTAAAACGGTTTTTTTTATCATTGTGTGAGTGATCTTAAATTAATTGTACCTAAATAAATAACGAAAAATAACATTTTAGATGAAAGCAGATAAAAATATTAAAATGGATAAATTAAGAAAAACGACTAAGACTAATTTTCATAAAAATTGTGCTTTAAGCGTATTTATTAGTAAAACATATTACCAAAAAAAAGCAACAAACTTAAAGAAAAAAAATCGTGCTAAAAACAAAAAAAGCTTGAATACAAAATTCTTTTTTGTAATATTTTATTCATGTTCAAAAAGGTAGAATTTTGAAATGCTAATTTGGTAGAATAATAAATATTGGTTGTACGGAAAGTTCGTGCCAATTTTAAAGTAAAATTTTTTATAAAGAGATATTTATTTGAGCAATTATCTCTGTGACATCTGATAGAGTTATATTTTTCACGTTGCAGGTTCGGCTGCATAAAACTTCCGAGATATCTCAGGGAAATCATAAACTTAATATAATTTTTTAATTTTTTCATGTTATTTAGGAGAATTTTATTAGGATCAACGGAAATGACGATCTGAGTATATATTGTATAATAAATGCGGCAAAATTTTGTAATATTTAAATTGTTTTAAAAATGTGTATAAAATTTTTGTATTTCCAAAATTAAATGTCGATTATTTTCAAATATCAAATCTCCAGAAAACTCGTGTTTCTTAGCATAAATTTTATCTAATTTTCTACTACAACAAGTTGATTCAGTTAACGGAGGAAAATTAAAAAGAAAAACATTTTATTAAAACGAAAAAATTCGTGTAACATGCAACTCTAAAATTTTAACAGCTATGATTTTCACCTTTCTTGCTAGAATGTGCTCGACGATGTATCTGTGCCAAAATTATTAAAGGATTTAAAAGGTAAATCTTTTCATTGACCTTTTATTGGAAGAACATACGCTGCATACCAAATAAATTGAATACTTCTTTTATTATAAATTTTAATGCATCTATTTTGATTGAAAGATCCAACAGATCTTTCCTTTTGTTTGACAATATAATTATATCTCTTTTTCTTTTTATTGAGCAAGAACTCGTTTTAATTATGCTTTGCATTTTGAGATATTCATAAACTTCTAAGGACGAACAAGCGCATTTAATAGAGTGCTGTTGGGAAAAATGAAAGCATATTTCTAACAGAAATTTTTCTAATGCAATAGTTAAATAAGTAAGTATATACAATAATACAAAATGAGAAGTGTTCTATCAGAGAAAAAGATTGTAAAACACATAATGATGATATTATTGTCGCAAACGTTGAAATTAATGATTAGTACAACTTAAAAAAATATTAGTCGCTTTTTTATGAGAAATGACCAATTATCACAATTGAAATTTTCAATGCAGGGGCTGTGCTGATAAACAGCAAACTTTCATAAGTTCGGATTATCGTTTTTAAATAAATTTTATATGTACACCAGATGAAAGTCGTGAAATGAAATATTTTCCGAAATAATGCAAAGCGTTCATCTGATTAAAGTTGTGGCGATAAAAATTCCTTCCTTCGAAACGACCGCCACTTTATATGTCTTCTGAAAAAATTTTTCCAACATCAAAAATCAAAAAAATTTTTGACTTCAACTTTTAATGCCGATAACTTAAAAAAGTATCGATGATTTACGAAATCCCAGTAGATGGTTTTTTCATGCGCGGGAAATAAAGAAAAATTCAAGAAAATTTTTCCCTTTTAAAAAAATGTAGAAGACAAGTGGTCTCTTTTTCGTTTTCCGAATTTTTCCCCAAGCACAATGGTCACTTCATTCTGAAGTTAAAATTCGTGGATTGGACATTCAGAAACTTATTTTACCCTGTAAAAACCTTTTATTGGAATATCGATAAATCAGTTACTTTCGGTTCATTTTCGATATCAGGATTCGGCAGAGGGATGCTGCGGCCTCGCAATTTTCAATATTTTCCTTTGCTCTTTCTGCGAGATTAAAATTGATGCTCCAACATCTTTTTATTAATCTACATCTTCAAATCGTGGCTCTCTGGAGTTGACTGTGAGGTGACCGATAATGAAGCATTTTGGATTTTCTCATCTCAGCTTACGCAGATAATGTGCAAAGAAATCTTTGAAAAATCCTGCCATTTCTTTTCTCACACGTAACGAACTCTTGACGAGTCTTTGACTTTGTAAGTAAAACATACGAAAACGTATTAAAAAAAACTAAAGCGAAATGTCTTTGTTATATGTGGATTTACTGGGAATAGTATTGCTAATTTTTATTAATTATTCCGTATAAATATTTTGATTTAGAAATATTTATGATTTTGAGTTGATGAGTGATTTCATTCTTTTTTTATTTATTTTTGAAAGTCTCTATTATTTTTTCTACTTTTTGTTTAGTTTGGATATGCTAGGCATGTTTTACACTTTTTTAACCTCATGTGAACGTGACGTTACGAACATAGCATTCAGCTCAGTAACATACAAATTGATACTCTTTCACAGGAGAGTTAATAAAGAATGTTATAAAAAAGCATTTTCACCAGCTGCTTTAGACGAGTATGGATATAAATCATGAAAGAGCCAAATTACTTGAGAAATGTGTATGAATGAAATAATTTTTTATTGGAAAACTGTTAATAAATTTTGGAATTTTAAGGTATAGATAAAAAATATTTAATGTTTTAAAATCAAATTATTTCAATTTATTTATTGTAAAAAATAGTTAGTAATAAATAAGTTGATAAAATTGACTACTATGCAGAAGAAACCAGACTTTTGCGTGAATTTTCAATAATTTTGTGAAATTTTCAGTAATTTCTTTCACGATAATGAAAACATTAAATTTATAAGCGATTTGATGAAGATCTGAAACGATGATTTTAAGTGAATTTAGCCCGTGAAATAAATACTTTTTAATGCCCTACGCCTTTTTTTAGTTCCACACATCCTTGTCACAGATTTTTAGTAAAATGTGAAAATAAGCGGAAAAAAAATTAATTTGAGTGTTTATTTAGGTTTTTCCCGTAATGCACTTAATGAGACTTGTCTTTTAATTTAATTCCGTTGACATTTTCCACTTTTGCTTGCTATGGAAGCGAAAAGTCCACCTAAAGAAAATTCTTAGATTTAGACTGCCTGTTTCGTATGTTTTTCCGTCAGATTTCTCAATTTGAGCAAAATTCATATTCAATATGATTACTTTCATATTCATATGTATCATAATGTGGTTATTATTCATATTATAATTATGTGATTTTAACTGTCGGTTTTATTAGCTTGGCTGGCATTGAGTTTAATATCTCATCAGTTGCAGCTCTCCTCACTGTAATTGGCCATTCAATCAACAATTCAGTAGTTATATATGATCGAATTCGAAAATATCAAAAAAAAAAAAAAATGGTAAGGACAGACACATGAGCGAAATGGTAGATGCAAGTATTAACGCCACATTATTTCGCACTGTCTCAACCGTTCATATTCAGTAATGTATCATAATGTATTTCGTTAAAGGGCAATAAGTGCAGGCGTTAGCTTAAACCGGGAGCGTTTATATATATTTATGCCACATAAAAATGCGAAAATCGAATAGGAGCAAGGGAGAGGGATTCGGGAACTCTGTCGTTGGAAGGAACCTCAGAATGAATCTCTTTTGGCTCGGGGCAAGTAATGCAAGTTTACACCATTTCTAAATGGTAATGACTATAATTTGCTGAATGAAATACTGTCAGAAGCCAGATGTTATCTAGGTCTAAGTATAACTTTAATTACTTTATAGCGAAGAAACTTCGCGAGCCGCAAATCGAAATGATGATTCCGTTAATCTTGTGAAAGAAACGAGCGGTGGTAAACGAGGAAAAGATGAAGCATCTTACAGCACTAATATTTACGATAGTGAAAATCTACGTAAGTTTGAGAGCGGCAAGAAAAAGGTAAAGAGTAACGTTAATTTCCTATGATATTCGGATGTGGTAATAATTCTCGTGATACAACTTGTAGTCGGAATTTGTAGGAAAAGTAGCGATTTAAAATTCAGACAGTGAGATTTCAATGGTGTCCATCACACGAAAATTTTATAATTTTCCACATAAAAATTGTCATAAGCCCATAAAGGTAATTGAGTTTATGATTAGCCTGACGATGGAAAGAAATTCTCAATTGCTTTGTATTTTAATGATCAATTTGCATTTATACTCTCTGTCTGTCGTTTTTATGAAAATATTTTTCATGAAATACAAAAAGTAAACAAGTTTTTAAGATTATTCATACAAATTAAAAAAAATTTCCAGTGGTGCTAAATGATTTTATATTATTGTTTAGTTGATGGATGACATTCAGGTATCTGAAATTAGGTTCCAGATAATTGATATTGTTCTTTTCGTAAATATCTGCACTACCTATACTTTTTCAAAGTAATTGCTCTTAAAGCAGTTATAATGAAAAACAAACCCTTCTTTAATGCTATAAACATCCAAATTATTTATTTCGTTGTGTGTTTAATTTCTGAAGGATGTTAAAAATTTCACACTTACTGAAACTATGGCAAAATTGTATTAAAATTTTGTCCTTCGTCTCAATTCCGTACGATTCAAGTTATTGTCGCAAACTTTAGCGGCATATCTCAGCCTTTGAACAATTAACGTGGTCTCTTAACGGTATTATTGCAGGATTTAAATCTCGGCTATGCAGCACCGTTAATTATCGCAGATACATAATTCATGCTCAGTGTAATCAAGGAAATATTAATTGAAAACCTATAAAAGAAAGTCTGCGGTTTTTGCAGTAAAAATGTTTTATGGCAACCTCCGTTGCATGGTTCGATCTTGAGCTCCCCACTAAAGCCATTTGAACATGTGCTGGAGTGGTTTTCGGGGAGCCATTCGATGAATTATTTGGGAATGGAAACGGAGTTTTCGCCCCTTCACGTTCAGCATAACTTTTTATATGATTAATATCATAATATAATTGAGATGTTCCTCTTGAGGTTTGGATCCGCAACCCGTGTTCCCATGATATATATGTAGAACTTTCCTCTGGAGGAAAAACTATCGTGAAAAAAATTCTTTTTCTTTTTCTTTCGAGACATCTGCTTTTTACTGGCGCCTTAAATAGTAGGAAAATAATAAAAAGGTTCTTACAGAAAAATATCCAGAAAATGAAAAAAAACGCAAGGTTATTTTACTGATTTTCATTTTTGAGCTCTTTTCATTTGAAATTTACTTTTAGGACTTTTTACTACTAGACTTTTTTGAATAATGATTTAATTCTTTACATTGATTCTAAATTTTCGGCAGAAAAAAATACATGTCATATATTAATATTCATATACATTATGTATTTAAATAAAATTTAACTTTACATTTTCTTTATTTCATGAAAAATTGTAAAAAAATATTTCAAGGTTTTGTTTATATTGATTTTTAGGTATCTCTTCAAAATCTTAAGTATATTATTAGAGGATTTTAAACATCAGATGACAGAAGAAAAACTTTAATGAAGCAAATATTTTATAATTACCATTTGTGTAAAACTTAAGAGGAATTTAATTTTACCAAATAAAAAAATATGCAATGATAGATGAAACAAGTGGAACTCAACTTTTGTGTTCAATCATTTGAAAAGCATTTCATTCCAAGTTATAAAAATTGACTTTTTATTATTAAAAAACTAAAAAAAGGAAAGGGAACAACTATTGCAATTAGTTGGTTTTTCCTTTTTTTAATTAAAAGGTTTTTTTTCTAAACTGAAAAACAGAATTTGAAAACGGATTTCATCCCTCTTTTCAATAAAAAAGACAAGAAACTTTTTCTTCATAATTTCTGCTTAATTCGCTGCTTTCCTTTCCATTTTTCATTGAATTTTTAAGACAAATTTCCCCTGACGTAAGCGTATTGCTACAGTAATCACTCTACATTTCTGCGGTTTTGTTCCATTTACTCTTTGTCTTTATTCTTTTTCGAGATCTTTTTATATTCTCGTCATTCCTGATTAATAGGTTATGCCTTCTAGCAGCGAAAAAATTGTAAAAATTAAATCCATAGGGTAGTAGATAATGCAGCTCTGGCTCATATCGTAGTGTAGAGTATATAGAAGATAGAGTATATATAGATATATATCAAGAATATAACGAAACGCCAGCCCTTTCCTGCCGGGAAACATAATATTCCACAGAAATCAATGAATTCGTGTTGAAGAAAAAATTCACGTATTGAGAGGAAGAATTATTGATATTAGTAAAAAACCACACTCCACAATCGCAGCTCGAAGAATATTTTGATAATATATATCAAATATCTCTGTGACATTTGTATAACAAACGGTTTCTGGTTCAATAATCATTGTTTATAAAAGAATTTGATTTTTTCGGTTGGCTAAAAAAAATTCCATTTTATTTTATTTCCCTTAACAACTTTTTATAACAGGGAAGATATTTTAATAATTTAAAAATCATGAATATAAAAAAAATTCCGAATACCTGTCAAGAGCGTTATTTGAAGTCTAAGACGTGAATGGAAAATGCAAGACTTGTATCACTTGAAATGCATAAAAAAACTAATAAAAGGTCTAAAATTTAATTTAGGTACGCAAATGTTGCACTTAAACAAAACAATATTAAGATGATTATTTAAATTTTGTCATGAAAATGAACAGAACACTAAAATTATTAAATATAGTTGAAAATGTTCCCTTTACAGCAAAATTATCTTTCGAGACAATAACATAAATAATATAAACTAATAATAAAACAGCGACAATTCGTGCTTTTCACAATAAAGCAGGATTATCATTTTACAACTAAATGTTAAATAAATGCAAAATGTAATGAAAACTTCTCTTAGGTAAAAACACCACTTGGTAATAGCAAAAATTTTCTCATTCCCATTCGAAACACTTGGTTTTGTTTCTTCCTTATTATTATTATTTACATTACCAACATGCTTTTCATCAAATTATTGATGAAAGGTAATGTTGGTAGTAATGTTGAAAAGCATGTCGGTAAAGTATGTTGAAAAGTAATAATTGATTTTTACGTGGTGTCTTTTTTATGATTTATATAACCGCAAATCAAGAAATATTTCCTTACTTAAGTATGCGCAGCTATCGTCGCGGACATTTTGCTGTGTGAAATAATTTTGCGGAAACAATTTGCTGGAGAAGAGGACGCGATTCCGGAATCACGGCTGGCGAATCCTTTTTTGAGGATCAACCCAAAGAAGCACACAAAAAAGGGAAAAAAGAAAATTCGAAAAGTCCAGTCGATCTCTGTGAATCCCTTAAAGGAATTCCCTTCATTTTCCCGTTGTTTTCGGTTCTTTTATTTTCATAAGACAAAAAGAAATAATATTTTTACTGTTTATAACGAAGATGGAAAGTAAGCTTTCTGTGCAAGTAAAATTAGTTTACCCATTATTTTTGAAAGAACTTAGGAAATGGTGAATGGAGTGAAAAAAAGCGAAAGTCGGAATGTCTGAAGCAGATAATATGACAAAAGAAAAAAAACGAGATTTTTTTTTCACCATGTTCAGAACCGGGTTTAACCGTTGGGGTAAAAAGCATTTGAAGATTTTCTCCTTTTTGAAATACACAAAAGAATTTTCCAGGGAAAAATTAGAGAGAAGGAGAGAAAGGAAAATTTATATTTTGGACCAGGTCGCAATGCACGGTGCCGGAAGGAGAGAAAAGAAAGGATTTGAAATTTTCCGGGAGGAAAAAATTGGGAATGAAACTTCGTGTGGAGCGTCACTTCAAGTGCGCACAATTCAAGCGGCATCCGAATCTGAAAAATCTTATATAAACTCTTCCGACGATCTTTTGCGTCTCCAGCTGCAACATTAATTTTCTCCAGGCTCAAACCCTAACCTTCTGGTGCGAAGGGTGCTAAGATTTTCCTCGGACAGATCTGTAACCAACCCCTTATTTTTTGCAACTTTTTAAATTTTTAGCTAGAGTAATCTCGAAGCGGTGAAATATAACGCGCAAGAATAAGTCAAACATTTCAAAAGCTCACGAAATGAGAAACTCAGTCACATTCAAAGACTAACGTATAAAAGAAGACGTGAGAAAATTGAACCTGATCGATTGTGAATGCGACTATTATTGTGGAAAGAAGAGCGATACGTAAACCAACCTGAGCGAAGATTTGCTGATCTTTATCGTGCCTTAAAAAAGGTAATTATTCAGATAATGGAGAAAAATTGCATCGCATTTTACACGAGAATCTGTTTGGATGGAAAATCCGAGGCATCCAAGTTACTTTTGCCGCAGTTTCTTTGGAAAATTTTTCCTTTTCAAACTTACAAAGGGAAAATCTTCGCCCGTCACATTCTTCCGAATATCATTTATAAATGGGCTAGGTAACGATGGAACAATGCATGGATGGTAAACCTCCTTTTGTCTTCCAGCAATTTGAACACCATCCGACTTGCCGCGGTTGCACTGGAGGAATGCTCGAGAAAGAGCCTTCGCTCATCTTTCCTCGTGTTCGCGGTCAAGAAAAATGAAAGAAATAAGACGGACTTGGTGAAAACTCGTCCACGGTCAGGACCTGGAAGAGCGATTTAACCGACTGAAATGGGAGATTGCCATTAAATCGTTTCATCTCCGCAGATTTGGCTCCACGAGATCATAGTTCCTCCGTATCCCCAAAGGATAAATCAAAGGAAAAGATTTCCCGAGTTGGATGTGGCACGTTTCGCTTTTAATAAGCTGAAACGCTCTTTAAAGCAGTTTGGCTCAACACGTTACAAATATTGAAACTGATTATTTTAAACAGATAAAGCTCCATAAATGAAAAGGAAAATTAGGTAATTGATTGCTTTCGGATATGTGCAATTAATAACGGCAGAAATACTGAAATAACATAAAAGAATTTATGTGCAAATTTGTACTGAAAGACTTCAAAGTCGAAAACGTTATTTTTTTTTTTTTGATTATCCATATTTGTGTTTTCCTTATTAGCGTAATTATAAAACATTTTGGAAAATTTACCAATTTAAAAAAATTAAGAGATTAAAAGGGAGATGGTAAGAGGAGATTTGTATTTCCCCCCGAAAAATAAATAAGAAGATTTAAAATTAGAGATGTGCACTCTCGTGAATTCTCTAGAGAGTTTAACTTCATTCACTGTGCAATTTTCTGTTCTCATTGCGGCACCGAATCCGATTACTATTATTTTAGGTATTTTGTTATTGCAATTACCTTTCGGTAATTGACCAAGTAAGGAGAGGAAGTAAAGATCCATTGGAAGAGCGATTAAAAGCAGAAAGGGCAATTACAAAATGTGTTTTATGTGCAGAAATCGATTTCCGACAAGCACGAATGAAGTCTCTCCACTGCCGGAAAATTCATAATCCAAAATGCTTTTGTCCGGGAAAATTATTCGCTTGATGTCATTCCCTTTTTCACCTATCGATAAAGACATTTTGATGGACGAAACTAAATTCCTGAAGTGGAAGGCTCTCCTTAAATTTATTCCGGAAACTATTGAATTTAGATAGATATTTTCGAATTTATTAGAAGCGGCAATAAAGTTTTCAACTTGTTTAGAGAGTTGTTAAAAAGTTGCGATTTTTATAGCGCTGTTTTTGTGTAACCGAGATTGTTGAGTGCGAATCTCGAGACAAGGATTTATTCCTCAGAAAAAGAAAAAAATGTATCTGCTGTAACGCTGCGAAACAAGAAGTACTTCTGCTGATGTGTTACACGTTTAAGGATGGCTTCCAGCCTCTTAATAAAAATATTTTGGTACATGCCCCTCGCATGTTTTTCGGAGACTTCAGAGTTTCTCGTTTTCCAAAAGCGAAAGAAACAAATTCGTTTTAATTTATTAAATATTCAGTTTTGTATAGAATAATTAGAGCATCTAATTGCTTTTGCCATCTCCAGTCTGACTGAATTTGAAATGCAATATTTTTCCTTTTTTCTCCCTAAAATAAAAATAATTTTATAAAATTTGAATTCTCACTGAATTTTTTCCGTATCAGTAAATGTTTTTTTTAAGTAAATGTTTTATGAAACTATTCAGAATTAATTATTCCTTTTCTGTTTACGCCTAAAAAATTGATGATCATAATTTGTGAACAAATTTCGGTCTTGAGATATTTCCGTACAGATCGGCAAAGATCGGACCACCGTGATACATCTTTAATGTGATAAAAATTTATTGGAGAAAGACTGATGTTTTTGCCGACCATTTCCATATTACTTGAGAAGTCACATGAGAATGTGAAAATGAAATTTTTGGAAAATCCTGTACACTATAATTTGCCAGATAAGCTCTTAAATCGCAATATGCTCCTATTTGTGATCATAATAAAGCAGCCACCTACATTTTTAATTAACTATCCGAATTTAACAATTATTTAAAATATTTTTTAAATGTTGATAAATCTCACTTGCAGTTTTTATGGAAATTCGTCAATAAGTACTGATTCTTGTAATATTAGGATGGATTTCAGTAGATATCACATATCGAATTTATAAGGATATGAATATTTTATGGGGAAAAAGAATGCAGAGATGGAGTTAAGAAGATTGAAATGCGAGTGCTGCGTTAGGTCAAAACTTTGAGAATATGTAAAATTTTAAATCATTTGTCGGAGGAAGGATCAAATTTGAGTTTAACTTTTTAAAGAGGCGAAAACTTTAAATTTAATTTTTCAAAATATAGGTTATGTTCCAAGATCATACTCAAGAATTAGAATGCCACGATTTTCAAAGGATTGTAAAAGTTCAGAGAATGGAAATGTTGCTAATTTAGTATGAGAACTTAGCTATTCTAAATCATTATTTCTGTTCTGTTTTCTGCTACATGTTGATTTTTTTAATTATTTAAATTTTTCCAAAATATTTTTTTCTTTTTTAATTTTAACGTCTTTCGGATGTTCTTAAAGCGTTGGATAAAAATAAAAGATATTCATTAGAAAGGATAATCTAAGGGAAAATTATTTGAATATTTGATTCTTTTTATCTTTGATTTAAGACACGTGCTTAGGAAATTTTTCATTTCTATTTTGTTTATTTGCAAAATAATGTAATTAAATTTTTTCATATTTTTTTACTATTGTTCTTTTATAAAAAATAATAATTTTACATTGAATCAAAAGTATCAAAATTATCTAAGCGAGAGATCATTTCGCTCAAAAAAAGATAATAAAGATTGTGCATAATATATTTATTTACTTTTTCTTTCAATATTAAGAGCTATTTGAAAAAATAAAGATTTTGTTTTGAAGTGATATGAATCTATTCCTTCCTGATTCTTGAAATTTGCTGAAGTGAATGATGAGGAAAATGCTGTAGAAAAAATTGAAAATATTGCAAGGCGGAGCTTTGCTGTCTCTTTTAAAATTATTCTAAAACAGCTTTCAATCACAATTTAAATCAAAAATTTTCGGCTGTAAAATCTGACAAAACTTTACCATTTTAGAGTATTCCTCGTAAATGAACTATCCGGAGACTAGTCAAAGAAAATTTTTGCGGGTATTATTTTAAAATTAGAAATCCACAAAAATGAAGAGCTGAATTTGTAAGAGATCAAGTGGCGGAAAAATTTTACGTTGAGAACATTCAAAAGAAATGACAAGCTAAAGCCCTCAAATTTTGCCTATGGCAAAATAAATTCTTCAAATCATTCATGTAAAAACTTATTTCTCCTTTCAAAGTCATCATTTAGATATAATAAATGAATTTTGGTTAAGTAATTTATTTGTAGTAATGTATAAATAATTACAAAGGTGAAATATCATTGCTAAATCTTTGAAATAAATGATTATCCTGTTATGAATCTCTGCGGGCAGCCAGGTTGGCCCCGGCTTAAATGCAATATTCTCCCTGAGATATTGGGTTTCATAATAAATTAGCTACGAAATGGGATTGTTAATTGTATTCCTAGGTTTGAGGCTATTTATTAATATGTATTAACAGCTTGGGCGAATTTAACTTGGAGGAAAATTTACGAGTAAATATATTTATCTAATGAGCATAAAAGCTTTCAGTTTTATTTCATTACGTGAACATATCGTTTTAAATGAATGATCATATACATCTTCTGCATAATTAATTGATTCAGATATAATTTCATTTATGATACATATAAAATAATAAGTAAAACGGAAATCAAATGTTCAGAAAAACAAATGCATTAAAATGGATGAACTTGTTGAGGAACGATATTGATAATTGAATAATCCGATCCCGTATAAATAACATAGAAAATATCTTGAAATAAATAAATTTTCTACTTATTTTTTAAATATGATCTCTGGCGATTTCTCTTCAAAATCAAAATATTGGAAATTATTAAGCCCAGGGGGATCTGTTTGACCTTATTCAAAACCAAGTCTGCAGCAGTACTTACGAATTACTCAGTTTTTCTACATCAGTTTTCAGACAAGTTGATTACTTCTTGACCAAAGTACTCATCCAAATTGGGTGCCTTTAAGATCGTATAATCATACAATTCACCTTCCTCGATGAGTTTAAAGGTGAACTTAATGTTTTTGTTCTAAAAAAATTGAATGGAAGATTTCAGTATATGATTCATTCCGAATTCCGTTGTAAAAGTTTCTTGCGGAGTAACGAGAAGATGAAAATGTTATAGAAAAAGGAAGTTTATTTTTAATAAAATTCAATTATCAAATCATAAAATCTGGTTTTAACAACAAAAATGAGATATTCATAAGTTCGTAATTGCACAGAGTTACTGGTGCAAGGTTTTTGAAAAAGTATTTTAACTGTTATTTACCTTATTAGATTCTATCACTAGATATTTAGATCAATATCTCAGGAGGTAAAATTAAATTACAATAACGTATTCATCTTTTGAATAACACAGAACTTAATCTTCTGAAATTGTTGAATGTATAAATCTCATAAAAGTAGAACAATTTTCAAATTATTCTGAAAACGTTGATCCTAAACAAAATTTTAGATATTTATTAATACTGAGGAATAATAGGATAAATTATCAGATGTAGACATTTTTGGAAATCATCTCTTGCGGAGGATAATGATCATTCACTGAGATATTTCTCCATATATCTTCGTTTCGCCATCTTATTGTATAAACGAAATACAATGCAAAAAATATAATTCATCTAAAAGCTTACCTTAGATTTTCTCATTTTATTTCTTATATATCATCGATGACTATTTTAGGGAAATCTGAAAAGTATGAACAATAGACGAATTAATTTGAGAAAATTACTAATAATTGAGAAAGGATTTTCATTTTTGGTTCACAGACCATTAATAAAAACAAAAGTGCAATAAAACCAATAAATGTAATAAATATTTTATTTTCTTCAAAATTTAACGAGAAAAGCAAGTTTTCATAGGTGTATACTTAGCGTTTTATCAGAGATCAAATAGAAAAACTAAAAAATAGCTTCAATGGTAATTTGCGAATGCAGTTATAATGTAGTGAAGGATCAAGTATTAAATTTCTCGTTTAGCTATTATATATATGACATCATTCATTACTTAACAAACTAAAAAGTATCACCTTTTGTAACATTTATGTTATAACAATGAAGAGAGCTTTAAAAGACATAGGAATTAGTTAGGAATGTAAATTGAAAAGTCCTATTTCTTTTTTCTCCAACCGTGCAGGAAACACTGGCATTTATAAAAAAAATTATCCACCAGACAATTTCGATTAAGTTAATATTTATAAAAAATAATTTTTTTTATATATTCATCTGTATAAATAAAAAAAAAAGCAATTTCGAATAAAGAGAAAAAGATTAACATACAAAACAAGTGAAATCTCTTTCGAAATCAAAAATCAGACATTTAAAATTTATGGAGCTTTGCATAGAAATCCAATCTTGACTAAATGAAATAGTAAAAAAGCAGATATCTCAACTCGCTAAGGAGCAATAAAATTTTACAAACTTTTTGAAACGGAATGTGCACGAGAAGCTGAAAATTACCACCAAAAAGTCCATCTAACACTACTGAAGAATTTCTGCGACGTTATAAAAGTATAATGTTAATTTGTTTCGGAAGTGGTTTTAAACAGTAGATAAAATAATGCATTAGTTAAGAAAGAGAAAAAAATGTTATACCTTTAGCATAAAATCTGATGTTTTCGTGGTAATGATGAGTGTCATCTAACGTGTGGTGCCTAGGACGTTAAATAACGTTTTATGAAGAATTTATGGAATTCTAGTTGAAAATTTTCGAGAGAAGCGAAGTTCAAGATTTTGCTTCAAAATCATAAATAATTTCTCACATTATAATTTAACATCAATTGTTTCGCTGCTGTCGAGGCTTTCCTTTTTTACTAATCACGTAATATTTATTAATGGTGCCAAATCTGAAAAATTGGAATTCTTCACCTTCAGTCTTTTGAGCAACTTTTAGGTTCCTTGAATAACAAACTTTCCCTCGGATAAATCAAAATCGCATTTTCAGTTTAAAATTTTCCAGCTACAGATCCCGATAATTTCGCTTAATCCAAAAGGGAATTAAATCAGAAAATTTTCGCTTTAAATCGAGAAATTCGAATCAAATGACTCGAGCCATAACAGATGATTAAATGCGAATCTTTAGCGGAAAGTGCGGTAAGAAACAAAACCTCTGAAACTCAAAAGCCATTCTCTTCGAAAGCTTTTCCTTATCGAAGATCTTATGGAAAATGGAGGAATTATTGATTAATTAAGAAATAGTAACATTTACGGAAAACATAATGTAAAATATTGTTTACTTTGGACAATAAATTTTGTTGGGTACGTTTTATTCAGTCGAATATAAACGAGGATAAAAAAGATCGCTCAGATGAGATGAAGTAAGCGCCGCGATATTCTATCTTGGACCTTGTGCAGCGGTTAGCGCTAACCCATCTCGCACGTAATTTATTCCCGTTTCATTTTGCAGCAAGAATTTTTTAAAAAATCCTCCTCTGGCATGGAGCAACGACAAATCAATAAGCTACAGTATCAACGTATGACACTCTTTTCATATTCTTTACAGCGTATCTTTCCCATAAATCATTTCGTAAAGGAGTGAGAACAGCGCAAAAAAAAATTAAATCTTACCGATGAAGAAACTATAAAAGTAAATATGAAAATAGATTAATGAACAAATGGAAACCTTTCTTTAAATGAAGGCTTCCGCTGCCGGTATAATTTTCCGTTTAATCATGCACAATTCCTGATTTTAATACATTCTTTTGCCGATACCGAAACGGTGATGCGATGAACGTTTTCAAAGGTTTCGTCAATAGTTTATCAGTTTGGTACATTGTAAGAGCGTGCGCTAAGAAGGGAAGGTAAAGTAAAAAGTAAACCACTTGGTGAGGATGAGAAAAGCAAACAAAAATTGAAAGAATGTTGTCGATTTCATTTTGGTGCCAATCCGAAAATCTACAGCCAGATGAAAGTCGAGCTGTTGCTTGAGTGATATCCATTGATACTGTCGGCAACTGAAAAGTTTCAGAAGTGTCTGGACAACGATTCTTATCGTCTCGGACTCTGTCTGCGAGATTGTTGAAAGAAAAGCCAGGAATTACGTGACCAGAATATCGACGGGGAAACAAACAAATATTTTTTTTCAGACGCAGCTTGATATCATATAAAATGAATGGTTGCTCTTTTTATTTTTAAAATTTTCCAATTTATATGTGCCTAATAAAGAAAATTTTCAAATAAAGATCTAAGAATTCTCTCAGTTAAAAACCTTCGAAATTACAATTACAACCATCTCGAGATGTTAAAAGGAAGGTTAAATTTAAAGGATACATTCAAATAGCAGAGTAACGTCAAAACGGAATTTGTATTATACGAATTTAATGTTATTTTAAAACTAATATTAGTAAAAATATTACTTTTAGAAAATGAAGCCAACTACTTTAATTAAGGTGAGAATCGTAAATCAAACAATTTTAACTTTTAATTGCTAGAGAATTTTGCGATTTTTACCGACTATAGTTTCTTGAATCGCAAGAACAATTTTAGAAAGCCTGCGGAATGTTATATTCAAGTACAGTATTTTATAGTCAGTCGACGAGAGATTTCGTTAATGGATGAATACCGCCTTCAAATAAGTTATCTTGAAGAAATAAAATGAGAGTTCTGTTATAAATAGTGCTCTCGTGAAGTGGGTGAGAAACGGAGAAAAAAATAATGTATAATGTATATTTAAGTCTTCGTAGTTAAATAAATTTAAATTATAAATTAACAAGAAGTTTTGTCTAATAAATTTAGACGAGATTCTACGTTTTTCAGTTTTACTGTCACAGAAGCTGCGACACACGGAGACGGCGGTTCAAACGGTCATTATCAGAGATCGTCTAAAACCGCGTATTGCCTTAAATGATTTTTCATTAAAAAATTCATCAATATAAGCGGCACGTGAAGAGGGCACACCGTGAAAAAAAATTATTTTATTTTTAAGAGAGAGCCCCCGTGAAGTCTTGACAAGTCGCTAAAGGGACTTCCTGAAAAATTACGGGGGATTTAGTTTGCTTTAAAGAACTATTTTCTAATTTGAAACAAAGCAATAAGTTTGAAAAATATGCCAGAAAGTGAAATATTTTATCGCAAATACCGTTAACACAAATAACAAAGCAACAAAAGCAATAGCTAACTTTATGGCATTTCGATCATTTAACTTTTTGTTCAAATCTTAGATGTTGAGAACAATAAATTTCGGAGCCCGAAACTTGGAGACTTTTTCATGGGTGCTTTTCTCTCCCTGGGATTCCCCGCTAGCCTCCCGGCTTTATCATGCGTAAATTATTTTATGGCCTCCCTTTTTGAGCAAATTCCCAAAAGGCTCGACTGACGAGAGAAAGGACACCTCATTTTTCATCAGGAATCGATCAAACCTTGCGTTACGTGGGACTTGACCAATTCACATTTTTCTGACAAACATTTTTTGCCCGCGGAAGGAAAGTGAAGGATTTTGAAAAAGTTTTGTTAAGGGCCATAAAAACATAAATGTACAAAGTGGCGGGGAGCATGGTGTTGATATGCGCGGCAAACGCTGCGAACCTGCAATCGTTTTGTGTTCCAGCTTCGAAAACGGTTTGTCAGTTCAGACGGACAATTCTAATATATGAACAACATGTTTGTCGGGTAAAATGCAGTCATTGATGATGAAATGGTTCGATGAAGCTTGAAGAAAATCTTTCACTTAACCCAACTGAAGCTTAACACTTCAGTAATAAAACGCATCCTCTAAATCTTGGAAATTCAAAGTTGATATTTCAAACGTTGTGTCAATTTTTACGCGCGACTTTGTAAAATTTGATTTTAACTTTGCAATCATTTTGTAACACATTTAATAGCAGTAACAGCATGGGATTATACCGGTTAAACGGGACGAAAATACAGCAATTAAATTTATAAGAGCATCTGATTCGGCTCGCATTGCGGACGAGAGCATTATAGATCAAAAAATTTATAAAGCGATTTTGAGAACGAGCTACAGCGTCTTTCTCCGACATAATCGGCTATAAAAATACCGATTGAAAAAATGTTTATCAATTTTGCAGAAAAACTTTGATATTCAAAACAGCTACCATATAAAAAGAATCGATTGAAGATGAAATTGAATGGCATCTGAAATGTTGTGTACGACAAAAGTGTCATAAATCTCATTAAAAAGTAAAATTATTCACATGGATGTGAGATTTCATTTAATACAGGAAAATTATTTTAGAAGAGAAGTAAAATCTGTTATCGCAAACTGGATTGCATATATTTTTACAGAATGATTCGAAGCTTACGGCTCTAAAAGATGAAATTGTTTTTTTTTAATGAAAAATTAAAATAATTAAGACAGTTATATTTTTATTTTTAGTAATCCTTATAACCTTAGTTACGTTCAGCGAAAATTGTTAATCCGTAGTTCATACCGAAACGTATTCGTACAAATTTTTTATATTAACTTCATATTATTGACTATTGTTGCTCCATTATATCCTTCATTCACCTCTGGCCCTGATATTTTGCTAAGCATTAATTTCTTTTTCTGTTTACTTAATAAGTTTTTTATGCCTTGATACAAGTTTTAAATTATAAAAGACCATTTTAAATAAAGCCATCGTTGCCTAATACTTCGACACTAAAGATCGGTTTAGCAAGCCACTTTCTTTCACTTTATTATTACAAGAAGGCAAAGCGACAAAAGTTGTTAAAATATTCATTCATTTTATTTTATCTCGAGAATAGAATAAATAAACCCGACCACAAAAAAAGAGTCATTGTCTTTAGCGAGATAAAACTATGTAATTTTCAATAAGTTTGATTACAAAGGTTGCAGGCTAGACAATAAATATATCCATGGCTGCCATTGTGACTAAGCCCATTAGAAGATATTGACTTGTTGTTCTTATGGTTGTTCTTGTGCCGCATAAATCGCTTTATTTTATTCCACGGCTTGGAATCAATATATACCTCGCTTTATGGTCTCTGAATCGCGGCTGTCACTTTTTTATCTTAAATTGAAAACATTTTGTTTTCCGTTAAAATAATATAAATTTGTTTTTCATTTCGTGAATTTAATATCGCTTCAATGGCAGTTTAATCCGCTCGACATAAACTTCGTTCTCTTATGGGAAAAGTAATGGGCTTTACACGTAGCATACATAAAAGGCTACTGCAGTTGCAACAGTTTTTTTTTTATTTTTACTTTTTATATATGCTTGAGATTGCTATTCCACATAAGTTCAGAAATCGGTTTTTGCTACTAAGTTTCCTCTTTATATCCGATTAGCATGATTTTTGTCTGAATGAAACTTGTTATAAAATCTGCGTGAATAAAAAGCTGTTTTCTTGAATATATTACATGGTTCCGGTTGTCAGGTCTAACGGAATATACCAAGTCCCTTCTTGTATTCACAGCCACTGCAAACAAATGTAAAATTGTGTGATAAAAACAACGAAGATACTGACTCATTACTCGAAGGGAAGTTCAAATCAAATAGTCGAATTCGTTTTCTTTTTTAAAACAGATTTTTTCCACTTATGAATTGAACAAGTAAAACATTATGCATTTCTATTTGATGCCCACTTTTTCAAAAAAATTTCCTAAATTTTAAATTTATATTTAAGTTGACATTTAATTTCTCGAGAGAATCTTTTGCTTTGGCTTTTCAAAAAGTAAGAACTGCTGAGAAATTTTATGATTAAAAATGATATTAAAGGCTGATTACATTTTCTATGAAGTGCGATTAAAGTTTTTACCCGGGTAAAATAAAATTTAAAGCCATTAAAAACACCATTATTACAGTAAACTTTAATAAAAATTAATTTTCCATAATATCAGTTTTCGAATATTCAATAACATAAAAATAAGGTAAAAAATTAAATGTCGATATCTTTTAGGCTGAGGCTTTAATTTATTAATTGATAATAAATGTGTAAATTCAAGATATTTCTTTTTATGTAAACACTTAGATTAGTATCTGTCGAAAGGGGTGCGTTCTATGGGAGAATTTAATGTTTTTTTATAAAATTCATCAAGAAACTGTTATTTTTTCGCCAAACTAGATATTGTCATCTTCAAAATCTGCTGTTTAGATTCAAAGAAGGGATTTTGTGTTTCCAGAATGAATAAGTCAGTTATTCACTTCTGATGGGCATTTCCCGTATGTTGTGAATATCACAAGACGGAAGGAATATGTCTGAGCATTTATATGATAATAAGTTAATCTTTATCGACATTTTCTGGTGAATTGATCCGAACCGTTTGACGTGATATAATTTGAAAAGCTTGCATCGTCGTGTGTTAATTGGTATTTCACTCATAGAACCGTAAATAACGTGGATTTGAGTCAAAAAATATTGAGGAAAATCCAAGATTAATCCAAATATATTAAATGATAACAAATCAGGTTGTTGGAGATTTATTTTTTGTCTCTGAATTTTTGACGATGATTTAAATTAAATTTCATTATAGTAATGTTTTATTTTAATTTCTGAGTTAGTGGATTTGGGATTGTTTTAATAGGAATTGTTTTCCAAACTAATGAGATTTTAAGGTATAAATTTTAGAAATAATGTTACATCTTCCATATCAAAAAATTTCAATAATATAAACAAATACACTTCATAAGATTTGATTTGATATTTATTTATTAGATTATTACAAACTTTTTTAAAATAGGATGAGGCGAAAAAAAATTTCACATATTGTAAATATATGTTTATAATAACTTTATCGTGAAGATCATAATAATTATCAATCTAATTCGATAACTATCACTAATCATAATAACCATCAATTAGTGCCAAAAATAATATATCTTTAAAAGTAATTTGCATAATTCTTTACTGGCTCGTGTAAAATATTTTTAATGAACAAAAAAATTAAAGTTTCTTCCCCACAAATTAATATTTCTTATGATTAAATAAATTTCGCGAGACACAGGGATCAACTTCCATTTCGAATAGCCCACTTCCAGAAGCGGAGCCATCGTCACACTGACTCCTAACTATTGGAAATGGTCCCTATTATTTTGGGGAATGAATGAATGAATGAATGAATGCCGGCCTCCTCGCTAGTTCTGGGCAGTAAAATAATAAATGATCCTTTTCTCGGATTTCGCAGGTCGAATGTCGCTTAAATCGCCATGTCACAATAAACCATTTCTTTTCTTTTCCTCACTCCTCATCCCGTAATTGGTTTTGAATGCATCCGTACTTTACATTTCGAGGCAACTCAAACATTAACATCTTTAAAGGGTTCAGAACATTGTGAATGACTTCCTTCGAACTAATCTCAGAGTTAAAAAAAAAAAAAAATTTTCTTTTAATTGCCATTACTTTATGTTTTGTTATGATTTTATTATTTTATTTTAAAGTCATTGATACATTCAGTTCTGTAATTTGCAAATCGTTCACTCTCCAGATATTGCTAACAATTAGATTTCTATCTTACTGATATTCAGCATCTGACTTTCAGCCCGTGCATCTATAAAATCCGAGTGGTTTTTGTAAAGAGCACCGCGGCACCAAATCGTCAAGGGCTCCCTTAAAAAAACAGCATGTGCGTCAGTTCTCGTAATGACTTTCTTCTGTAGAAATTGGTCAGAAATTGAGTGGTGCAGTACATGAATCAAATACTTCGAAAACAGGAACCAGAGCATGGAATTTAATTACTTCCAATTTAACATTTTGACATTTTATTATAATTTTTTTTGTGTCTGAGAAAGCGAATAATAGACAGTAGTAATTTAATATGGTGAACAAAACGGGAATATTTCCACTTAAAATGTGCAATAAAATTCAATTAAATTAGCCGGACATTTAACTTTCTCATAAAATTCTTAATGAGATGTAATTTTATCATCAGGAGATCCGGCAGACTGGTGGATCTGAAAAAGAAAAAAATTAAAGTTAAGCGGTGAAATTTCATGACGCAAAATTGAAGAAAATCTAATTATCGATGGAATGCTTCGGCACACGGTGGGACGCACACAATATGAATTCCGCAAACGTTCGGGGCAAAGAAATCTGACCCCAAATACAATTATCGGGGAATTTCGAAGTTTCACACGAGGCGAATAACTCATAAACGAAGGATTTACCGGAGGAGGCGTCGCAATCGGGGACCAAAGCCATAACCTGGGAAAATGCCGGAGCTCGGGGAGAGCCGATGGAGTTCAGGGGAGGTCGGATCAGGTCGGCCATCGGCCGGAGGGGATCACAAACTCGGAGCGGGAAGAGTGTGCGACAGATCAGCGACCGACTGTCGCAAAAACGCGAGCCCAAAGCGGATCGTTCCGGAAAAGCTCTCGAACCGATCCGGGTTCGCCGGGCGAAGCGCGATTGTGCATTTGCTTCATAAATACGAGGCGGAATGCCGTTAATTAATTTCGGGGCGGGCGAGAAGAGCCGGGAAAAATTTCCAGAAGAAGTTTCGGTCTCGCAGGAGGTGGCCTTAAGAACTGGAAATTAGATTACGGCGAATAACATTTTAAAGTTCTGGGAGTTTCACTCGAGGCTAATTGCATAAATTCCTGGTTTTCACTTTGTCACTTTCAGCTTTTCCCTTTTCACCTTTTATTCCTTTTTTTTTTTTTTTTTTTTTAATGAATTTAAATATAATGCCGAACGAAAAACGTGGCTCGGGAAAATAACGGGCGCCTTCGGTGCAGCGGCTCCGGCCCGTGGCCGTCGCGTTTTTTAATTTCGCCTTTTCTTTTTTCACAGGCCTTCGAGGCCTGGTTCGCTGGGAGCAACACAAACGAACGCGTCACGCATATAAATGCCGTGCCGCGCTTGAGTTAGCGCTTCCGCGACTGTAGCGCCGCAAATGTGCGCTCACCGCGGCCGAAAACCCGGGACGTGGCAGCAGCCGGGGCCCTGGACGGGCGGATAACCGTAAAGGAAAGGTGTCCCCGCCGGGGATTTGAACTAATTTAAATGGCGCGAGATTTGAGAATGCCTCTGCGGAACTTTTTCGTTTCGCTGTTTTCCGTTCCGCCTTTTAGCCTCAGCTTTAGAGTGCTTCTCCCCCGTTTTATTGGTTCGATTTGCTGATTGCGGATGACGGGAAAACGACAGAGACGGAAATTCACGCGCTTTAGGAGTTCAAAATTGAGATACCTGCATTTTCGCCTGTCGAAAACATCATCTCCCTCACGAGAGAATTGATACTTTGCACGGACAAAAATAACGGATGCTAATAAAGTTTAAAACTGTATTCTAATCTGTGTAAATCGTGACTGAACTCTGAAAAAACTATTTAGAAAAAAAAAATCGCTTATTAAACGACTTGGACGCTCATAAAAATTATGGCTTCAGCTGACACTCCATATATTTTTAAATATATATTTAATGTTTCTGAAACGACTAATAAACATTTTCCTTGGTACATTATCTTTGTCAAAATGACTTCGAGGGAACTAAATTAGTTCGAAAAAGTTCACGTTAATTTTATAGTTTTTGCAACGGATTACAACGGATATGATGAAAAAAGAATGTCATAAGAGGTGGTTGTAAAAATGACTATGTAAAGATTTTCTAATTTGATGAATTGTATGCGAATGATTTTTAATGTCCTGAAAGTTTAACCTTAAGCAGTAACTATAAAAAAGATCTGAGTCACATCACTCGATGGGTTTTGATCGGGAAAGATATTTAGGAAAAAAAATTATAGCGAACACACCATATTGTTATTATTTTCTTTATTATATTTTATACTTTACAACAGCAGTATTTATTTATGTGGCAAAAATTAAGCACATAATGTAGATGAACGTTGCTTAATTTTTTCATACAAATATAATAACCCGTAATGTTACTGAACAAATTTATTTAAAAAAACCTTACGTAGATTAAATGACAAAAATTTAAACTGTGGATGGATTTAATATTGTATTTTCATTTGAATTGTACATTGAAAAATTTTTTGAGAACGAAACCTGCCTTTAATATTATGGTTATTAATTGATGTCAGTTATGAAAAAACCGTTTTAAACATTGAGCTTTTAATATTAAGCGATATTAAATTAATTGTAATTTTCTAAATGCATTTAGTTTTTAAAATTATTTATAGGAAATTTGATATTATTTAAATGATGATGAAACCCAATCAGATTTGACGGGGAATAACATTTTAACATAAGATGCAGACGTTTTCGCTTGAGGGAAATTATAAATATAATTTAGAATATGAAACAGATTCTGGAAAAACCATGCGTCTTATTTTTTCAAATGGTGGATTTTGAAGTTCAAATTTTATTTGCAGACTTTCTAAGTTGAATAAGAACGCCGATTGAAGTTATGATTCGTCTACATTTTTCACACTGCTAGTGTCCACTTTTCGTAATAATTTTTTCGATTTTTTAATCAAACCCATTTCAGAATCGGAAATTTCTTGCAAAAACATGTCCTGAATATTCGACCAGCAAAAACTTGACATTTTTCAAACGCGGCCGAATCCGTTACAGTTTTAAAATCTGCTCTATCTCCGAACATAATGTTTTAGGTTTTGCCCGACGGTTTCTCTCATTTTCATTACGGGCGTTCGAATTGTGCGTATGGGCATCAGACAAGAGAGAGATGATTGATTTAAAATTTATGACAAAAAACGGAAACCAGCACAGCATCGTCACCGCGAAATATCCATTTCGATGACAGTAAAACCGAATCAGGGGCGGGTTTCGATCAATAAGGAGGCATTGCGCAGGCTTTGCCCTCACGTTCGACGGTCGAAAAAGGAACGGCTGCCCGGTTTTTTTCGAGTTATCCCACTTTTATGGTATTTGCTGATGCCCGATCTCGTCCGTGCGGGAACGGGAAATAGCCGGAAGTTAAGCTTTCTTTCCGGAAATGCGACCACGCGGAGCCGATCGAGCCGCCGGCGAAACGCGGAGGTTCCGTGGAAGGAAGAGTCGCTCAAAGGTTGGTTTCGTTGCTGCTTCTTTGTGAATGTGAACGTGCGACGGAAAAAAGCCGCGGCGCGATCGTCAGTTGTTTCGGTGACTTCGGAAGAGTAAAATTTATGATCTTCGCTCCCGAAATTGTCATCGTATTAATCCGAGGCTCTGTAATTAATATTTCTTAAGTAATTCTCATTAAGAAATTCAAATCCATTATTCTTACATCAAAATAAATCTCGGTTATTTCGGTTTTTAAGGAAGCAACGCGGTCTTAATTCCTAACGGTTCTAAAAATGTGATTTTTATTCGCGGTTCATGGAATTCCGATGAAGTTTAAAAAATCTTTCGACATTTGTAAATGTAGTACACGTAGGCACAGGTATATTTATTTGTGCATATTTTTCTGCCTGTGCTCAGTGTCAGTACCTGATAACGGGCTGTATTTTGAATTAATGTGGTTTTTCAAGTAAACACAAAGGACACGATCAGGCGGCCGTGCCTCGGATTATGCTGCGATCAGGTGACTGAATTTTTGCCTCGTCTCTCATAGAAATACGTTTTTAAAAATAATTATTTTTTTTTGTAAATGTAGCATTTATCACGAAAAAGTCTGGCTTCGTACGTTGGGAGACCATCTGAAATACAAACTTGCTTTTTAGACGATTGCCCTTAAGTAAATCTAGCAACTTCGATATTACATAAAGTTATTTTGGTAAAGTTGAAACAATTGCTTTGTGCCGTGTATAAATCAGTCTTAAGCAGGACTATTCTAAAGTTATCTTAAAGAAAGAGCCCGACGTCAAATAAAATTGCTATTTATTCACCATCTCGGAAAATATTTTCCATGAAGCTTTGTAAGTATGAAACAAAGTGTAATATATTAAAAACGGTATGTAATTTTTGTCTAAAAGCTTGGAATAAATGAGGGGGAGCAAAGAGCTTCGATGTGTTATGGAAAATACAAGCTTGGATTTATGGATTAGACATAAAACGGAATTTAACAGTCTAGAAATCCAGGATTCGGAGATGCGTTTCCTCGATGTAAAATAATATAGAAGAAATATGTTTTATCGCAAATATTTCCCACACGGAATAAGGAAGTATGTCCCCTGTGCATTTGTCATTCATCCCTAAAAGAAAAAAGTAGAAAGTAGCATGAATTTTTATTTTAAGAATCAAAATTCTTAAATTTTGTCAATTATTGCGCAAAAAGAATCAGAAATATCGTTTGAGATTCTGTCCGTTTACGTGTGATGCACGCCGTGATTCTACGTATAATTATTTAATAAAAATTGCTAAAACGTCAAGGAGCAATCGAATTTTAGTCAGATTTGCATGAAATTCAAAGGAAGATGTACTGTATGGGGGAATTTAAGTGCAAAATAATTATGGATGAAGCCTGGCAGCATGTTGTGAATGGTCGAACAGAGTTTATAAATAGCAAATTGTTGAGAAACCGGAAAAGCTCTATAATTCTCAAAGTCAGCTCTAAATTGTCTGTAGAAGTCAGTGAGTCTCGTCCGTATCAAAGGACCCCTTTTAAGCAAACATTAAAGTTTGAACGTGATGGCGCATCGTCGGCAAAGAAAAAGCAGAACTTTCGAGTGCCGGTACTTATCGACTACTTCCCGTCGCATTACACCACGAATATGATGTGAAGTAATCACATCGGTGAAAATAATCATAAACACTGCTTGCTCAGCAATGTCGATCTTGCAGCACATCCTCGCGCACTGGCCCAGATTGAGGCGCCTCTACCAATTGGACGTTATTCCCGCCCGCTATTAGACGTTGTCCATTGTTGTGCAGCACCTGTGACCAAGGCGATAGCGAACATTCAGCTAATTCAAAAGAAGCGAGCGATGATGCTTTCTGACGCGATTTTAGATCGGCTTACACGGTGAAATTAATCGTTGGGCGTTACAGCTTGTTGTAGACGATCTTGACATTCATTGTATTTTAGATGATTGCAGTGCCATTCGCTACAGTGGGAGATGGTTGAATCCTAACCTTCTTTCTACGGATTTCTGATTTCGTATCTGACAACGGTGACGTATGTATATTGTTCGAAAGACAAGTAATTCCTTTCTGTATAAAAACGTTATTTCTTCTTTGGACTGCTCGTTGCCAATCTTAATTCTGACTGAATACATCTCGGCAACCGGATTATCACAATACCATTCATCGGCTGCAAATGACAGGCTTTAATCATCTTCTCAGATCTTAGCCCGAAACGAGTAGAAACCTTTTTTATTACTTCTTTCCAATATTTGGCAAAATACTGGTCAACCGTCGGAAATATGTTTATGAAATTTTAATCTTTTGTTATAATTTTATGCAAAAAACTTCATTGTAATCTTATTATTTCTTCATGATGCTTTAATTTTCATTAACATGCTATGTAATGAAGAATTTCAATTGCCACAGTCGATACTGAGTTTTGTTAACACGTTTTTACCAGGAGTTGTCTGATTATTCTTAAAGTTTAAAAATTATTCATTATACAGATACGTTACGTTATCTGTTGACGAAATATAGAAAAATATCTTTTTGTACTACTCTTTATGCTTACTTTTGAAAAAATTTTTGCGTGAATTACTAAACCCTTCGAGCCAATAAAACAGCAAAAGCTCAATCAGTTATTGATAGGAATGAGTTTTTTCAAAATTCGAGAATTCCAAACGTATTCCACTAGTGTTCTTCTCTAAGAGGTGTTCTACAAAATATCACTGTGAAATGCATGTTTCATTCATGCAATTTACAAAATCACTACAAATAAAAGTTGTGCACAGTTGATTTATTGTTATTCACACACCAAATTTTTGCCGGTAATCTTAAATGTTCTTTTAATTTATAAATTTATTGGGGGACTCGAATATTATGATCTGTGAAAAGTATCTTTACGAAGTAGAACAAAATTTTTCCTAATTTTAATTTAGTCATTTTTCACGATTTACTAAGATTCGGATTTTTGAAAGTTAAAAAAAAATCTTTTCTTATGATTTACAGTTGATTTCGTTATTAAAAATGAAGAAATTGATATCTGAAAGACAAGCAAAGGTAAAAGAAAGAGAAATAATACTTGTTATTACCAAGTTATGCTTATAAGCAAAGCTTACCCTGTAGTAATTAAAGAAGAAGGTTAAATTAAAGACGAACTTTAAATGAGAGTTGTTGTTGCAGGCAATCGTGAAACTAAAAACCAAATTTGAATTTTTGATCGACACCATCATTATGAGATGTTGGCCCCGGATAGAACTTGCCTTGATCCAAATGTCTCCAGCATTCGCTGCATTTACTTTTTTCCCTAAACGACAGCTCATCCTCGTACAACCTTTTTCTTCCAGGTCATGTGCCTTTTCTTCCAGTCATTCATGTGCCGGTCTCCAGTCGCTCTCATGTATCACTGTTTCTTTCCATGTGATGCGCAGTTTTCTTTCCTCTTGAGCCATTCCGAAATTTCCCCATTCTTCATAAATGCATTGACGTGCGTTTCGTTTTTTCGGTTTTCTTTTTAAGCGTTTGAATTTTATTCCAGACAACTCAGCACTTCATTAACCTCTCTTTGGAAAGCGTGCCGCAAAACTAATTTCTCTTCCTTACGGAGGCCTTTCATCCCATCTTTATCCTCCCTTTCAATTCCCTGTGGATTTTGCAGTTTCCTGTATCAGTATTCGGGGCACCTAAAGATGCTTTGCTGTTCCGCCGCTTTTTATGATTTCCTCTGAAGGTCCGTAAATTGTGTTTTTTTTTTTATTATTTACACTTTGATTCAAAAATTTTCATTTCTATATTGACGTGTTAGAGCGTTTGATTTGTCGTTCGGATGTGGCTCTTTGATAGCATCCCATATTCGTAAACGATGCTGATTCTTCTTAGGTTGTCAAAAGATCTTATTTTCTAGGCAGACCTGGAAATATATTACGTCTTCGTCAACTTATTCACATTATTCACAGCTAATTCACATATGGAATCTGTTTTCAATTTTCATTTAGGAATAACTATATGTTTAATCTTTAAGAAGATGTAAGTTATTAAATTTATTCTGCAGTCAAATGAAAATATTTGTATTTTTTTTATAAAATGTAGAATTTTCGTCGAAAGTAATAAATAAAGCTAAAAACTTTTATTTGGGATCCAAATCACAGTTAATATGGAAGACATTTTTCATTTTCCCGATTTTTTTAAAAAGAGTAAATTATTTCTTATTTATTTTAGGAGATGCTCGAAACATTCAAAAAATGATATTTTACCAGTTAAACAGTGAGTCAGAAAGATAACAGGATCATTTTATTACAAAAGTTTTAATGATCTGTGAGTGATTAAGGGGTGAAGTCTGTTTTTGAATCTTTGAAAAATAAAACGAAAGGATCAGTGGAATATTTAGAAATCTTGAACGAGGAAAAATCACGTTATAAATCGATCAGAAATAAAGATCATTAAAAATTCGTAATTTTTCCATGACATTCGTAAATTCGCGTTTACGGGATGTCATGGAAAAAAGCTGGAGCCACTTTTACAAAATAAGCATTCAAAAAAAGCGATAGCTAGAACAACTGATTTTCTTCATTACTACATTAAGTTTTCCGAAAAAATTGCCAGTATTAAACTTAAGTTAGACTTATAATCTCACTGAATGTAAAAATAAATGCGTTTGATTCGATGAGTAATTCAAAGTTGCCGTAATTTTGATTTTTATTTGATTTTTGTAACATTAACAAATATTTTTTCGCAATAACGGAGATGGCTTGCTGATGACTTAGTATAGCAAAAGTTTAATTCTTAATTTCAATGTCAGCGTTCTCAGTTATTATTTTCTGGATAGTTGGAATGTGAACTATACAAACCTTATAAGATAAAAAAAATTTATAATTGGTGAATTTTTTCGTGCTATTAATAAATATCAGTGAAAGAATATTGACATTTGTCAAAACCACATCGAAATTGCCTGTAATAAAACGTCGGATTTTCCTTAATAAACCAGTTCCGAAATTTAAAAATTTTGACAGATTTTGACACCGGTTCAAACATGAAACAGTCATTTTGGAGAAATTTTACTTTGATTCCTAATACTGTGTCAATTCGTTAAATATTAACTCATAATGAAGTCGACAAAAATATATCATATAAGGTTTGTATTCGTTTTATTTCAAAAAACGGAATTTTTTTTATAATAAATTTTTTTTTTTTTTTATGAAATAATGCATGTCATACGAAAAATATTGATGCACAAGACTGATTCGTTTTGAAATCATTTTAACTTCATTCAATTTTTTTGAACACAATTAAATATTTTCATGTATTTTTTTTAAAATTATTTATACGATATCGAAAATGTTTTAATATATCAGATAACTAACTTTCCTTTAAAAATATTCTTAATACTAAAAAAAGGACTATTTTAACTAATAAAACCTACTAAGGATATTTAAAAATTTTCTTAATACTAGTATTTTTCTTAAAAAAAATTAATTTGAATTGTAATTATATATGCAGACTAAATTTTATCTGGAATCTCACAAGCCATAAAATTTGGGAATATAGATTAGTTTTTGGAAAAGAATGTTATTATTCAAAATATGGAAACATATGAGTTTCATTTGTTTTATAGGGATGAGAGTTTTGAATTTTTTATCCACCGTGCTCGGTTTCAAATGAGAAGATGATAAAAATTTATTTGCACTTCCTTGAAAAAATTTGAGAAAAGCTTTAATGTGGAATGAACTTAATGGATTCCTTCCGACAGGCATCTCAGAAAATGAAATGCGAAACTATTGAACATAACATTTTTTAGCATATATCAAGATTGCATTATGAGCACCACAATATTTATGCAGAAAAAGGGAAATGACTTTAATCATTGTTTAATATATTTAATTTTAACTTGCTTAACTTACTTAAGGGATAATATTATAATTTTTACCAATAAATATGCTTTCCATGACATTATAAATAGTGATATTAAAAGATATAATTACTTTTTTAAAAGTTATTAGTAATCAGTGTTAACTTTCTTTTATGACAATGTTTCTCATACTAACAATTTTATTATATAATGAATTCAATTAAAATTTAAGAAATTCCCTAAAATTGAAACGTAAAATAAAGCTTGTTCATTAGTTTATCCTTTAACTGAATGAGGCAATTCTCAACTTTTCCAGTACATCCGATATTTTATAAGAAACAAACATTTAATTACTATAAAAAAATGTAAAAACTTTGATTTAAATAACGATGTAACATTACGAGAAAAATTAGATCTTCAAAATAATTTTTTTTAAATATTAAATTGTAATACTGAAAAATACTCTGCATATTTAATCTTAAATGAGATTTTATATTTATTATGAATAAACAATGACTAAATTGAAAATAATTCAAAACTCAACAATGTCTAAATTCAAAATTTAAAATACCAAATTAAATATTAATACAAAATGAATTTTATTAATTTTAAAAATGTCGAATATTTTCATTATCATATTTCATAATTAAAATTCGTTTCTTAATTCTACCTATGTCTATTTATAATGAAAATTATTTATTATTTGTATTTTTTCAAGTTTCTTAAAATGAAAGTTAATGCATCTCAAAAACAAGTTATTGATTAAAAATAATTCCAAAAATCTACATCTATCATACTTCCTATGCTTTCGTAATTTTATTAAATTCCGAATAATTTTCCAATTTTTTAAATATTATTTTCGGTTTCAGAAAATCTATTGAAGAAAAAAATTTCCTTCGCTGAATAATATTTTTTTCCTTCTAAAATGAGTTTCGTTTCTTTCATTTTTTTGCTTATCCACAATATAAATAAACCGAAAGTAAGCTATTTTCTCTAATGATAATGCACTATGGTTTCCTGACAAAATGATAACACTGGTTAACATTGGAAATTCTGATATGAGAATGGCTCTTATAAATCAGATAATATCCAAAGCCGTTTGCGATATTAAGGTAAATTAGAGTCACTTTGCTTTCCTTACTTTTACTATTCTCAAATCATTTTTTCTTTGATTATTCTTCATTTTGCACAGCTTGCAAATTATAATCCATAATTTTTAAAATTAAACCCCATAAGGAAAAGCAAATTATATAATGTTATTTTAAGCTTAAGTGCACCCATAAAAAATATTTTTATATATTGATTCATATAGTACAGTAGGAAAGTCAATCCCTCTATTTAAATATTTTTTTAAATTGAAGTTCATGTTTTAAACTTTTACATACAAGTAATTAATGTTCGAATGTGCGCCAATATGTAGAATGTAATATAAAAATGTTTTTTTCATTGAAATAAAAAAAATTGTAATAAAAAGGAGAATTGACTTTTTTTTAAGGAAATTTTGTGATATCATCAAAAGACCTATTGTATTTTTAAATTTATTTTTACAATATGAAAAAAATTTATTTTGATAATATCGCAAGGCTGCAGGAAAATAATTGTTATTATTTAGCATGAATTCCGCTAAGTCTAAGTTGACTTTATCATGAATTTCTAAATGTTGAAAAACATCATAAAAGGGAAACTGCAAATGTATATAAACATTTTTTATACGAAATATTTCATTAAATTTGCATGAACCAGTTTCTTTAAATTATTTACATTTGCCTTTTTAAACCATACTCTAATTCAATTACTAGTCAATTAACTTTGAATAATAATTTAAGGGGGATACATTTTAATTCCTAGGCTGATTTTGGAAGTGGAATTTATATTAAGTTATCGTTTAACTTGATCCGAAAAATGCAGAAATCTATTGTTTCGCGAATGGGGAGCAGAAAAGGGATTTAGAAGACATAATTCAGGGGAAATAGGAAGATTCTAGTCATTTTTCAACTTTGCAAAGTTTCGGAAGTATATTCCGTGACAATTGGAAAACTGCAACACTTACATTTTTAGCTAATTAGGAAACCACTATTATTCTTTTAAAGAAATCGTGAAACCTCGAAGAAAACAGGAAAGTGTTGACATTTTTGATGTTATTTTAACTGCAATTGATGGCATAGATTCCATTGTTCAGAAATAGTTTGGATTTGAATTAGATTTTGGGCATTACTCTACAAATTCTGTATTAAAAAATATTCTGCTGCTGTCGGAATGAAACCAACTTCGAGCCGAAGCTTTTCCTTATGTGTTAAATAAACAAAAATTATAAAAATAATAGGATGGAAAGCAGCCTTCCAAAATATGCAGTTCATTGATTATTTGATATTTTATTCCTGAGAAAGGACAGATATATTGATTATAGTTAAACTTATATATATTCGGGAAAATTCCCAAATGTGAGGAACTGTGCTTAAAAATACAGATGTAAAAAATTTTTTATAATCTTATTTTTGTGTCAGGGAATGTCTTAATAGTGATGAGTCTTTAAGATTCCCTAAAAAGCAAAATAAATTTTGTTATAAAAAAACGTTAATATATTTGTATATATTATATGAAGTATTTATTATAATTTGTAAATTGAATGGTTCTCACATGACAAAAACGTGGATTTTTCCCTAAGAAAGAAGATGCTAAGATTTTCGTGTTTTCGTGTCAAGTCACTGTTATCAGCGACCGTGATCGAAAACTGTAATTATTTAGTAAGGTTTAATTGTGCTCGGTCTGTACAGGAAGCACACATTTCCTTTTGCATGTCATTTCAGCTACTCTTTTTCTTGCAAGCTATTAATTTCACCTAACAATCCGTATTCAAGCCAATTTTCGATTCCCGCCTTTCATTTCTTCCTTTGCACTCCCGTTCATACTAAGTAAATTTAAACGTTAAATTTAGTCTATTTTCTATTTTGGTTCGCTAGAGTTGAAATTGATTGAACTGAATACTTAAACTTGAGCTCTCTAAATTAAATATATTTTCTATATTAATGTTTCTGAACATTCATAATGTTTCTATAATAAAGAATTATAGGTTGCATAAAAATATCACCTTAGTCTCATCAAAAATGGACTTCTGAATGTCGCATTTAATGTAATCCGTGAAAAAAGGCATCGATTGCAGAAAAAATGAAGATTTGATTTTAAACCTGAAATATAAGCAAAATAAGGGAAACAAACTAATATTGAACAATAACAATAATACATCATATTGAATAATAAAATATAAAAAAATCTGATATTGAATTTGTTAGAACCATAAGATTTTTATTTAAATAAAGTAAAGGAAAAATACATAATAATAATAATTTTAACATCATAAAAAACTTTTCACTTCTGCTGTTTGCTTAGAATTTTGTGATAAAAATTATGACATTAGCGAAATAAATGTGAAAATCTGAGTTTTCGTGAGATTGTAACATCACCAGAACTGCTGAATGCACAAACTTCCTCTCTTTTGATGTCCCAGAAAAGCACCTTCAATTGACTCCCGGAAGTCAGCTGTTAGCAGTGCTGACGCTCTACGTAAATTGCGATATAATTAATTTTCTAACTTTTATGGGATGTAGTTGTGTTACAGTTTTACAGTTATTTGTATCTCTGATTGAAAAGAGAGTGCAGTTTTACAATATTCTTAAAAACCAGTTGAATTATGAATTTTTTTCCTAGCTCAGACATTAGGTAGATAATGCGAAAGTGAATAAAATCAGTTAATAATTATTTGCTCTTTACATCGAATCTTTAATTAGAGATTAAGCTAAAATATAATAATATTATTAATTAAAATAAAGTTTAAAAAATAAATTTATTTATTAACATTTACAAGATTTATTTTACTTTACAGAGGGCGAAGTAGAGTATATATAACAGATGAACAATCATTCTACTTTGAAAAAAATAAAACAGAATTTACATAATGTAAGTGGCTAAGTAATAACGTTCTGAATAAATATGACTATGTTTATGACATTGTATCAATAATTCAGTTTTTAAGTATCCTAAAGGTTCATTTTTCATATGATCTGTTTATGGTATAATTCTAATTAAATGAAGAAATTTTCTTTTCATGTTGGCCAAATGTATACGAATGTCATTTTCAGCAGTGAGAAATAATATGCAATACGAATAGAAGAATAATTGTGAATTAATTGTGCATTATTTATATTATGATCATGTTAAACAATGAATTATCTAATTCATCATTCAAAACATGAGAAAAATTTGTTTTCGGATTTTTTTAACGAAAGTAAACAGTCGATTGCGACAAAGTAATTAATTATTCTTAAAACATTATAGACATATGTAAATGTTTCGATATTTTTTTTTGCTCTCCCGTGGGAAAAAAATCTGGATAAATTCCCGAAAATTAGCTATTAAATACTACAAATCCATCATTCTCAAAAAGCAGAAAGCACAAAAAGCCTCGATTGTATTAAGTATTTAATTCAATTGTTTTATCCGTCCTCAACCTACCATTTACAATGGTTTGCAGTACAAACGATTTATGATCGGTAATTATTGTAAAATATAGCTTAATTCCAATTGTTTGCTCCTTCTCGATCTCCCTTTTCATTATTTTCAACCTTTAAAAAAAATATTTCTCTATGCTAATAGAATTTATTTCAGTAGACTTAAACAAAAAGGGAATCCTCCCCAATCTAAACATCGCTTCTTGACTTATTACATTTACATTCATTACTTGTACCTTAAAGAAGTGATAATAAACTTCAAATTTCGCTCATGTCGTCAAAGTTTCCGAAATAAAAAGTTATTATTTTTTTCATTGGTGTTAATAAAGATTAAAAGATTTTTCCCCCTTCTAATTTGGGGAAAGTTGGGAAATTTTCGAGAGCTCAATTTTGATAATCCATTTTTAAGCTCTAATCTCTATTTTAAACATTCATAACCTCAACACTGTTAGCTTTTTGGATTATGAGTCACATAAGAATTGATGTAAAATCTTGTTGGATATTCGCCTTCGTAATACTTATTTTATTACATATGATTAATTTTTACTTGCGATTTCAATCTCGACATCTTTAAAAGCTCAAAAGACCGAATTTTTCAATGGAAATTCAAATTTTAAATAAACTCAAGGTGAATCGATGGTTTGTGTTTATTAAGTTTAATTCTGTAAATTACGTCTGAGGACATGGTATTAGATATTAATCAAATAAAATTTAAGATAGAGATCTTAATCAAATAAAAGACTGTACATCAAAAAATCTTTTTTCTATCACGTTGTTTTAAAAATGTGTAAAAGCAAAATTTAAATTTGTATGTGAATTGTTGGAAATGATTTAATAAATCGGGGAGGAAATTGAGTTGAAACTTTTACATATATTATATATGTAGATACTTGCAACAGTTTCAGTTTTTTACACAGTATTTTAATAAATAGCAGTTACAATTTTTGAATAATTTATAAAAACCGGTTGAGTGGTTTTATTTCCATATTTGTCATTCAAATATGATGAGAGACTTTTCTTGTAAGCCTTTTGCACCGAACTTCAGTGTGGTTAATGCGGATGTTAACTGGGTTAGCATCAAAAACTTTTCACAACAATTTATCAGAGATGAAACGTTTTCCTTGAGCTTTTTTAACTTCAAAAATATGCTCGTGACATGTTAAAACTTCTGATATGAAAGTTTTTAGAAAAAAGTTTTGTTTAATTTAAAAGTAAACGTTCAGCAAGCGGCACAGCGCATGCAAGTTACTCATTTAAAAAGAAAATACGTATACAATATTATGTAGACGGTAGTCAATTTACCCTTTGAAATAATTAGTATAAAATTTAACGATGCAACTTTTTAAATCTTTTCACGGATAACGCTTGTCCTTTTTATTCTTATTAGCAAAAATTTTCCATTATCACGCCTTACCATTAGTTTTCAGTCCGCCCGCGTTGTGAATGTATTAATCACTATTAAATTGTTATGTGAAAGAAAACATATTTTTTAATGTAAATGTAATTTGCTTTTTAAGGGAAAAATCGTAGAAAATAAGAAAAAACTAATATGACCTAATAAATATTGCATCTGTTTTCTGGCACTTCATAATTCCTGATAGCATGACGCAAAACCATCAATGTTAAAACCTGGAATTATAAAATAAAAATATATCATAATATAATTTAATGTAATCAGAAATTTTGAAAGTTTTTCCTTTAAGAAAAATGTTTATATCAAATAATTTTTCCTACATAGTTTTGCTTTGTTGAATTTTCTTATATTGTAGGCACAGAAGTCACAGCAATTAATCCAGATATCTATTTTATTTTAATCATTTTATTTTAATAACAATGCGATACGTCGATATCTTAACTTTCAAAAAAGTGTGATCATATAACTAGAAATTTCAAAATTCTTTTTAAACGCAACTTCTTGATTTCCATAAGCTGAAGCTAATTCGTACTGTTGAATAAGTATTCGACAATATATATGTGAGAACTAAAATTGGAACACTTGAAATTAAATTTCGTTTCGATGTTTGACATTTGATAAAAAGAATATTCTGCTGCGCATTCCAATATCAATGTCTACTATCACTTAAAGTACATTTATCTGTATACTGTAAACGTTTATTATATTTAAAAGTTAAGAAGTTAGATGTCTATGATTATCTGTTTATTTTCTGATTATCTGATTTTTCCAGTTTTTAAAATAATTCAGATTGAATCTTTATATATTTTTCTGTTAAGTAATAAAAATTACTAATTCTTTGACCTTTAACTGGGTTATTAAATTCAAAATTTTCAGAATTATAAATTATATAGTAAAAAATTGCTTTTATTATATTTATGAAACATGCTGTTATTTTAATTAATTATTTCTCTTTATTATAATTAAATAAAATTATAACTGATTATGATTAATAAAATTAAGTTTATAGTAATAATCTCTTTTAATGAAAAAGTAATTTTGAATTAATTTTCCTTTAGTATTATTTCTCTTTCAAGTTTATTTTTTAAAAAAGATCACTAATTATAGCCTGTTTTTTATTATCCATGTAAAATAAAAAAATTTTTTTCATTTTAGCAAACATCTCAATTTTTGCCCTCTCTAATTTATAGATAGGGCAAAACAGAACAAAAGGGAAGAAAATATAGCAATTTGAGTTACAAATCGAATCCATTTGACATATACAAAAGGTTGGGAAAATTTATAGAGAAATAATTGTTTTTGGGTGAGTTATTTACTTCTTGCACACTAAAAGTGATTGCGGGCAGGCCCTTGCCATGTTTTTGTTAAAGAGCTTTCCTTGCTGAGTGCAAAATGAAATTTATTCCTCGGTAATAATCTTAAATAATAAATTTTGATTATTTTTTAGTGTATTCACATGTCTCGCTCACATATTTAATATCGTTCACATGAATTTAATTTTACAGAAATAATTTTATTTCTTTTACTCCAAACTCTTTATTTGCGAAAATATACTGTTTTATTAACCAACAACATAATTATTAAAAAAAATATTGTAATATTAATTTCCCATAAATCTAACAAGCATTTTTGTCCGTAAAAAAACCTTTTTTTCTATATCTCATGATTCATTTTCAACATTTCGTTCTACGACGGAAAAAGTTTTCTAAATAGTAAATTATTTTTTAAATCAAATATATGACTTATCGGGAGAAGTTTCTTGTTTTTACAATACTGCCATAGCTATAAAAAGGGTTTAAGAACTTCACGATTAGTCAAAGTTCCAAAGGTATTATAGAAGACTGAATAGCCATATAAAGTAGAAATTCCCGAAGATTAGTTTCTAATCAGTAAATGGATAACGAAAGCTGCCACAGGGTGCACTGGTCTCATGCAAGACCAGTGGGTTTCAATTCCCTGCGGTGTGCATCAACTTTCTTTGTTGTGCTCCATCTATGTTTCGGGCAATCTGCGAAATTTGATATTAAGTTTCGTGAACACATCTTAAAACAAATATTTGGCCGGAAAATGCGTTCAACTTTAATTAATGGTCTCACTGAATAGAATCTGATGTAGTACTTTGAGGTAAGTATTCCAATGTGAAAAACATCATTCCGGAAGATGCAGCCGTTCCATACTTAGCTGTAAATGCTAGAAAAGTGCAGAAAATTTTCGCTCACTTCCAGTTGCCGTTAAGCATTTGGATTAGAGAAATACGGCATTTACCTCTGAAAAATTTTCCGCAGTCGTTTTCATTCCAGAATCTGAAGAAAGTAAATGTTTATTTAATGGAAGCGAAGCAGTTTTTAAATAAAGCTCATTAAACTAAATTAGATAAAAGCTTTACTTTTTTTCGATGTCGGCGTAGCAGGTTTTTGTTCTCTAAGAATTTTGGATGGAGAAAAATTCATGAAGCTAAATTTTAGGTATTTTTCTTTCCTTTTACCCGTTTATTTCTTGCTTTTATCTTTTCATTCAATTCATTTTTGGTCAATGATACGCAGAAAGCAACACCGAAAAACTTTTTGTGCGATTCATTTTCAAAAAGTCTGAAAATATAAAAACTCGTTTTCCTTTCTGGAAAACTGAAAAATTGCTTTCAAATCGATTCCTGATAGAGACTTGACATTTTTTAAAAAAAATGATACGGCAGCAACTAACCATAATAATTTATCATAGTCATTTTTTAGGTTTCCCTTACCATATTTTAACAAAAATTCTTTTTTTATTCGGCTTGAAACGCTAAGCTTAATGTCGTTTCGGATATAAAATGCAAATTTAATTGTATGTCAAAATGAGATATAAAAAGTAAAGGTTTTAAATATTTTTGGTTTCGCACTCTTGAATATTATACCGAAATTATTCTACTATTGGTAATCGAAAACAATACAATTACAGAATTTTTTGATATTAAATATAAAAGAAACTTTCGTATTATTATTTAACAGAAAATAATGATGTAATAATTATGTAATGACGTTATTCATTTTCCGATAAAAAATAATACAGCATTTCTTTGTTACAGAAATTTAATCTTATAATCTAAAATGTATGGGAAAATAATATATTTTATTGTTTCAGGTTCAGTGATACATTTAATATAAGTGAAATAGTAAAAGTGATATAATAACGGAAAAATTTTCCAAGTGTTTTTTGTGCGATAAAATATGAAACTTATTTCAGTATAATATAGTGGAGTGTTATATTTGTTATTAAAAAATAATGCTTCATTTACGGCTGGATACCTATTAAGAATGGCTTTTGGATATAATTTGATGGAGTCATTGAATTCTGGATCATGGTGTTATGCAGGATTAATACTCATTTTCATCATAAAAGCAGGTATGGAAAACATTTTAATATACGTATATGACCCTATTTCTTAATAAAAAATTATTTTTCGTTTCACTATTCATTTACATGTGATTAATATTTTATTCCAAAGGTTTCCATTATAGAGAAACCTTTTCGGGTGTGACATGAATCAGGCGAAAGGGGAAACCAGCGGAAGGGTTTAACACGTTTTGTACAAGTAAAGCTTTTAATTTTCAGCCGCAAGAATCGCCGAGATGACTGTTGCGGTAGGAATGTTTCCAGTTTTATATCTCTCACATCTCTATTCGAAGTTGCTTTTCATCATTTCAAAAAATTTTTTTTCAAATTTCCACATTAGACAATCATAGATAAAATATTTAATTTTTAATTTGAATAGAGAGGTTTTCATTAAAGCCTAAAAGATGTTTTAGAGCATTCCTCTTGTCTTTATGTAGATGGTGAAAATAATTTTTTTTTTTAATATTTTAAAGTGACGCCGTATTAATGGATGACAGATTCCAGGTCGAATATGATTTGACTCTATTTGATTCTACCTTTCGGAGGGAAGCAATTATACAAAATTTGTTTCGTTTTTTATCAATTTTCTTTAAAAAAATTGCAATTCCCTTAAAAAATGCGAATATAAATGTAATTGGTTATATTAGTAATTTTTTTGTTATAGTTATACGTCGAATATAAATAGTTGAATTCGTAAGATCTTATTAAACAATGAGGTTTAAAATCAGAATCGCTTATCGTTAAATTTCTCTTGATCCTTTCATTTTCATCATCTATGTGGATAAGTCAAACAATTTAATAAGATAATTAATTCCTTCCGATTCCATAGTCATATTTGTTTTTTAATCCTCTGTTATCGATCGTTTTGCCTCAGTCCTAAGATAATAAAAAAGCCGGGGTGAAATGGATTTTTGATTAATTAATGAAATTAATGATTTATATTTATTATATTTATAACTTATATATATTAAATATGTTAATTAATAAAATTAATTAATTCATGAAATGAAATTAATCAGAAAAATGACACTTTTAAAAAAGAAAGGTTATATTCTGTAAAATGGGATTGTTTCTGAAATATCTTGGCTATTGTTTATGACCATCGTTGTAAGATATATCTTTAAACTTTTATTCTGCCATTTTAGTTTTTCTCCAGCTTTGAGATTACTTGCTTGAGATAGTTTCTCGGCTTTTAAGCGAAAATATCGAAATAAGTTGATTGATTTTTGACATCTCCTTAATAGTTTATTATCGAATATTCCATAATGTAATTAAGTAATAATTATAATTGTTTTTTCTCTTTTCCTTTTTTCGATGGGAAAGACATTTCATGAAAGGGCAAATCGTGCAATAATCTAAATCGATTTCGCCAAGGATTTTCAACGGTAAAAATAATGATGAACTTTTGTTTTTTGTTCAAGTTACACATGTTGTAAAATTGAAAAATATTTTTGCCTTTTCCTTTTTACAAATTCCAAAATAATTCCACGCATCTGGGATGCGTTGTGCTATTCGCCGAAAGCGAAAATTTGCTTTTCTCTACATTTTCAACATTGCATTTTACGCAGTCTTAAATTGCCTAAAATATTTTTTCTTTTACCACAGTAAAAACAAGTGCGATTTTAAAATTTTTCCGTTTATATCGATATACTTTTAACAAATAATTTGACATAAATTCTTATGAACTAAATTTAAAAACCTTTGTATTTTTATAAAAAATTAATTTTCCATTTACGAATCAAATATTTGACATGAAAAGATAATAGATATGGAAACTAAATTATTAGGTGTAATATTAATATAAATAAGTAATCAAGTTTACAAGCTCTTAGCGGAAAGAAATTTCCATTAAGTTGAAAAATCATCAAGTTTTCATTATATTTCTACGTTCCATTGCTTACTAAAAAAAGTCATTGGAAATAAAATTTTTGCTTTTATTATGAATTTCAGTTAATAATGGTTTCATTAAAATTTTAAAGTTTTTGATAAAAGTTTTCCTCAGGATTTTTTTTTAATCAAATAAATAAAATGGTCAAATTTTCTTTAATTTTAATATTATATTCATGTCAAAATCAAAATTTACCTTTCTATTCTTATGGTGCTTACCAAGAAAAATTGCATCTTTTATTTTGGTAAGACTTGGCTTAAAGAGTTTCAGCAATTTTAACTTAAATTGATAAAATGTTGAATTTTTAATATTAAATATTAGCTAATGAATGAAATTTCAATTAGACCTATCAAATAATGCAATTACACTTTAACTGAAATTTTTTTGAAGAAACTAAAAAATATAGGTCATTCATAAAAGTATTTTTTTTTTACATATTTTCACAGCTACAGGCAATCTTTGTCTAACTGGAAAATAAATATTTAAATTACGTCTATAATGAGAATTTTATTTATGTATACTTCTTGATAAGCAAACATTTGCGTCAAGATGAAGCATATGAATAGGAAAGAAGCAGATTCAATTTGAAACGGATTATTTTTTAAACGTAAACCTTTATCGAATTCTAATTTTATGACCAGTATTGAAAAGCTTCCTAATTGTGTGAGTATTTAAGACTATTCTTTTCATGCCGTGAGACCAACGTGAAACGTATAATTCAATAGTGAGTTAATGTTTTCAAATGTTTGATGTTTTACAATTTTAAAAGCTCAGAATTCTAAAGCGATTGCATCTTTTTCAATTTTATAAATTTGATTCTCACATTCTTCATGATAAGTGTAATTGTAAGTTAAACAATTGAACACCTTCTCGTAGCGAAAGCCCCAAAAGAGGAATCATGGGTGGGAAAACGGAATGATAGACAAAAATTTAAGTAATTTATGATGTTTGATATTCCACCACTAAGGCATTACCTTGACTAGTTTCAAAATGAAAATCGGTCGCTTCCCATCACGAACTTGCTGAAGAATTTGTACGTGTTTTTGGTGCATAATTAGAAAACTTCGAAATAACTGATAATGACGTTGATGCCTTAAAGCGGTTTTTCTCTCAATTAAAGAATGAACGATTTTTGATGTAGCTCTTTGCGTTTTAAATATGAATATTAATTTGCTAAATTAAAAAAGGAAAAAGAAAAATTTTCAAATTTTTTCAAAACGAAATGTCCATGCCATTTACTGATTACGGGTATTAAATATATTCAAAATAACTACAACCACCTAAAAAGCTTTCAAAAAAATTTCTAATGTATAAAAAATTTATTGTTTATAATAGATTTGTGAGCACACGTTTTGCATGCTTAATCGCCAATAAAAAAGAATAATGACAAAATATTTATTTTAAAACATATATATATGAGATATTTCATTTAAACGTATATTAATCTGTAAAAAGTGGAAAATTGTTAAATACAAAAACAGAACAAAAATTTGTGAACCGAAGGGCATAACAATTTTATTAATTTATTTGTTCGATACACCTTGGACAAAAATTTACAAACAAAGATAAGAAATTTGAAGAAATGTCCTGAAATAAAAAATGGGGACAATAAAGATGGACATAGTGTATGAAAAATAATTTTATTTGCAAACTAGATTTATTGAAAGAAGAATTTCTCCTCTATGAATAATTTGAAAAATAATTTTAAACAAGTTTATAAAAGCCATAAAAGTCAGCAGCTTTTAAATTAATTTTTAATTAATCCGGTAAAATTATTTTTAAGTAAGTCGTGTAATGATATTTTTTTATTTAAGGTTTGACCCAATGTAAATACACTCAAAATCTTTTAAATCTGATTTAAAAATCAAAAAAAGGGGATTTTGTATTTGTGTTATTTTTACGCATCAACATCCAAAATCGTGTTTTTTATTTCAAATACCGTACGTTAAGTATGAAAGTAAATAATAAATAGTTGAACTTATTTTTCGATTTTTATTTTATCGGGTAAAACATTTTGGCTTAGGTACCTTTTCCATGAAATATCGAAATACCCTTTTTAATATAGATATACAAAATTTATATTTAAGGTAAATGATTTCACATCCGTTATTGATAGTAAAGTATTGTTTTCACAAGATAATGGCTTTTAGAGCGTTCAGATCATGTCTTAAACTGGATTCTTCTCTTTGTTGTCGGGATACTGAAACTCGACTGTTTGGGGTAACTTTAATCCGGAGGCAGAGCTTTGATTAGTCCCCGATCAATGGAGAAGAAAGATCGTGAAAAAACTTGATAAATAGTCCGGGAACTTGAATCGTGAAACGAGAGGGTTCGGCGCTAGCGGAGCTTAAACCCGGCAGAAAGCTCGATTATTCCGAGTTTCCTTTGCTTCCTCCCGAAGGTTCTTTCACAAACGCTTTTGATTAGTCTAATTTTCAGTTTTGCCCTTCAGTCAACTCTCCCGAAAGGATCTGCAAGCCGAACCATCTCTTGATGCGGTAGAATGTGCCGATCGACAAATAAATATTATATTAAAAGTGAACTTCTGAGAATTATAAAAAATAAATTCATTTGATAAACATTTATCTTAACAATATTTTTAGCTTTGTTTCGTTGTCGAATGATGATCGATCACATACGAATCGGGCATTTTATTGTGGCGCAGCAATTTTATAAAAAGACAATTTTCAGGTTTTCGAAAACTCTTTATTATACCTCGTGAAATTCATCAGAACTGGTGACCTAAAATCGGATATGCGGTCAAAAACACAGACTGCATAATTCAAGCCTATACATTCATTTGAAGTTTCACATCCAGAATTCAAAACATGCCATTCAGACTTTTTTCATCCCTTCCGGGAAATAAAGTTTTATTCATTCTTTTATATAAAACTTATGCGGTATAATACATTAAATGTTTATAATCCACAATCAGAAAATATTTTGTAAAAAACAAAATTATTTTATTAAGCACAAATAATTTTACATGAGACTTTGAAAATAAGTTGTAGTTGAGATAATACCGTATGTCAAATAATTTAAATTATTAAATTATTCTGTTTAACGTGAATGTAAATTATTATGATGCATTCATTCGTTTTAGGTACGTGCAGATGACGGCTAAAGATGAAAATGCAATATGTTATTGTAAATATTTAGTTTAATTTTATTATTACAGAATTAAAATAGTTTTAGTTGATCAGTGTTCAAAGATAAATTGTCGTACTGAAAATCCACATTTTTTAAGATTTAATAATTTTTTTTAATGAAATAATTAATCCATAACATGATATGAAATATGAGGATACCAATTAGGAAAAATTTAATCCTGAAATTGTTTTTATTCGAAAATTACGGAAAATTAATCCATTATTTCCATATTTCCTAATCCACAATTAGGAAAATTAATTAATTGTTTGTAAAAATTGTAAATTAAATTAAATTTAATTATAATTAAAACTCCTTTAATGCTGAAAATTCTTTCAGGAAGTCGAAACTTTTTAAATATATGTGAATTTGACGTGGAAATGGAAAATTTTTCTCAGATATCATTCTCAGACTAAAGTTAAAGTCTAATAATTGAAAATGATGCTGGGCAAGCAATGAAAGTTTAAAATATACACAAACAGATTTTAACGTAGCGGTAGAAATTTATCACAAATATCATCAAATGCCTTTACCTTAATATTTTGCATGGAGCCGAAGGCAAAGTAATTTTCGCAGTTATGTAAGAAGATTCAAACGATTATATTAATATTTCGGAACAGAAATGGAGAGTTACCTTTGAAAGCTGATTAGCCCGGACAAACTGCGAATCAGCAGAAGGAAAATACTTCGGGGGGAGAAAATTTAGGATGAGTTTGAAGATGCTTCTGAAATTATCGTATAGCAGTACTGCCAAGTAAAAGTTGATGCCGTTGAATAAGAATTTTAATAATGGATTTCTCAAATAATTTCTCGGACTTTCCGAATACGTTTCTTTTCACGTAATTTAAAACGAGCAGAGAAATTTTCTGTGATTGTCTCGCAGGTTCTACTAATAAGAATTTGAATTTTTACAAGGGCTTTCACTGCTGTATCAGGTAACGTTAATGTAGCATCAATAAAACTCGTGATACGAAATAATGAAAATTATTATGACGTAGAATTTATTTGAATTCAAAAGAAATTGCTGGAAAAAGTTAAAAGATTTGTTGCCGGTAAATACTTAGATTAGGAACTCATAACCCAATAGAATATCAAAGTCAAAATTTTATTATTAAATTTATGTAAATCACTATGTGTACCATATTTATATATATGATATGAATAGAACACCGATTTTATTTTTTTTTTTTGTTTTGATTGTTCGTAAATGAGATAATTACTGGGAAAAATTTACTGTGGTCTCGATTGGTTTTTTTTTGCTTTAAGACATTTCTTTTACAGTGAACACTTTTCAGACAAAGTTCTGATGCTTAATGAAAATTGTGAACTTTCATTGAAAACAAAGAAAAAAAATTTAGAAACATCCAGGTCGGCCCAAAAATTGGAAATGAAAATTGTTTTCGTGGCTTTTAAGTATTCGATTCGATCATTTTCATATGACAACTATTTCCCGGATGCAAAGGATTTTTGATTGTAACAGATCCATGAACCCAAACCTAAAGCCTTCAAATCCTGGGTCGCTTCTAATAGAGAAATGAACGGAGGCGGAAATAAGTTTTTGTGAGTGATGAATCTTCCCTTGAATTCTGATTTTGGTCATTTAGAGGTTTATTAAACACAGAATTTGCCTTTTAATAAGTCTGTCAGTGACCAGTGGCCATAACAGCCAGACTCAGGCGCTGTTCGAGTCTTCCTGCAAAGTGCTGGAGTTAGTAAGGGTGAAAGAAACAGCAGCGCAATGGAAACATTTTTAAAAATAAAATTGCACATCGCAAAATAAAATTTTTTTTTTCAAACAAGGAAAATTGTTGTCTTGTATGACTGGATCAATTGATACGAAAGTTTAATGTATAATAAAGGGTTTATAACTTTTTCGAACGAGAAACACAATTAAAAGAAAATATAAATACATTTCAATATGTAACAAAATAAATTCCTGTTGCATTACAGTAACTTACATAGAAAATCAGTATTCTATTGCAATCGCATATTATTACGGTATAATTATAAATGCAATGTTTCCACATAAATACTCACGAATACAATTATTAATACGAATATAATTTAAAAACCTGACTAACTAAATGTTAATAATGCAAATGTGAAAAGAAAAGAATCCTTTTTCAAAAATCCTCTTTTTTTTCCGAATGTACTGACAATCATTACCTGCAGCAACAGAAAAAAATTTTTTTGGTTCTTAAAATGATATTTTTATTTTTAATACTTAAACAATTAATGGTATACTTCGTGTGTAGGCCAATAATTTTTCTGTGTTCCTCCCTTAAAATTTGGCATGCAAAAAATTTATTTAAATGAAATTTTTATCCCACTAATTAAACAAGCGCTTTTTTAGATTGGATGCCAACTTTTCATGCTAAGGGATTTATGAAATCTCTCATTCATCTCAATTAATTATTTTCAGAGTTATGAGTGAAGTATTTTAAACGAGAAATGTTCTTTTGTCCTTTTTTCAAGGGTCCTTTTGACCTTTTTTTTTTTTTTTTTTTTTATTGGTAACACTCATTTTAACGTAAGAAATTGGCGTCTGCCAAAAGCGGTTTCGCAAAATATTCCGTGTGTGACATGCCTCATGGGACCCTTTGTATCGCAGCTAACATATTCTTTTGACAAAAATCCGTGCGCAAGTGAATCATTTTTAATTTCAAAATTAAAAATAAACAACAAATATTAGAGTAAATTTTACATGTTCCGCAATATAAAATATTTAAGCTAAAACGCCAGAAAAAAAAAAGTATGATTCATGAACCACCGAGGAGAAAAAAAGCCGCGGTAACGGCGACTAAATTTTAAGAAAAATATTATTTCAAAATGGATAGAATACAGCACACTGCAAAAGTCTTAAGAAATATTTTTCTTTTGGATAAAATAATTTTTCAAATCATTTTCACATTCCATCGAAACTGGCAAATAAAGCAAAGTTGTCTATTGCATGAGGCAAAAATTCCGCGGATCTCGCAATGTGAATTAATGAACTGAAGTCTTCAATTTTTATGAACATATATTGGAGTAAATAGATTTTATCGCAAGCATATCTAATGTCGTACATGAAAATTCAGAAGTTTTTCTAAGGTAGTAAAAACGAGCATGGTATTGTTGAATTTTATTCTAACATTTGTACCTCTCAACATTTTATGAATAAATTTGATAAAATTGATTTATGCAGGAAGGATTTTTTCAAGGTATTAACTGCATTCGAAAAATGGAAAATTTATATAGATTTCTTGTTAGCAAGATTATTTCAGTCCTTATTATTGTTATTCAAAATTTTTGAAAATATTACAGATATGAATTTTTAGAATAAAATAGAAACTAAATTTGGCACTAGCTAAATATGATTTATGTCACATTTCTCTCTGTAAATAAGCTTTATGGAAATAAATATAATTATTCTTCATTTTATTTTTATGTGTAGTGCAGAGCAAATAATTAAATCGTTAATCACACTCTGAGGAAACCATTAAACTTGATTATCAAAGCCGACGACACCTAAACTACTTACTTTTAATCGTGGAACTTTAATCGAACAACACGTAAGTTCATTAATTTCCTACGATAATTTATTAATACAATTTAGATAATTTGTAACACAATTAAAATGGTTTTTCTTTATGAATAAGGAATTGTAAAAACGATTTCAGGACCGATCAGATGCGCAGAATTTTATTTCCAAAGTTGCTCCTTCCACTAAATTTGCCGGAACACAAATGGAAATGCATAAGATTATGAACAGACAGTAATATAAATTCCATTTTCGCACTTGAGATTTACTAATAATTAAATATTATCGCAACCAAAGCTCTGAATAATTAAAACAAAACCGAAAATTCGATTATCAGCAATAACAAGAAAAATTCATCGACGGAGAGTTATTTCTTGAATACTAAGTCTACTTAATTTAAGATTCTGTTTAGTTGATACTTAAATCTTTCGTTTTTGAGTAAAAAGTAAAAGCGATAGAAAAAAAATTATAAAAATAAGATTATTTCAAAAATTTTATGATAGTGCAAAGCATCTTTGTTGGAAGGTTTTGCGATAAACAAATATTGTGCCGAGGAAAATTTCATATCTGGCGAATTTTGAAATTCAGTGTGATCTTTGGTAATATCTTACAGGAAGCCATTCCTTGAGCAGTGTTTTGCACCCGGCCCAACGGTATTTCGAGAATCCCACGTATATTAATTGACTACGAAAGTGTGGGTTCATTTGCGTTTCATGCTCGTTTTATAATGCTTTTTCTACATGTTGTTTCGACACATGTTGCAAAAGGCCACGAGTTTCTTTAGCCGTTTCTTGCGATATATGTTTATATCGAATCTTTAATATTATTGAATAAAATGCTCCGTTTTATTGATCCAAGCGCCGGAATAAGAAAAAAAGTGACATAGCAGACAGGAAAAAGCAGAGGAACCTGATGAAATTGACAGGAAAATAAAATCCCGTCTCGAAAAGACTTCTGTGCTTATAAAAATATTAAAAACTTAAAGAACAGATTTGGTAAAGAATCGGCTATAGGCGGCTGAAATGAAGGTAAAAAAATTTTTTCAAGATACTAAAAGTGAACGAAGCGGAGAAAATTTATTGGTTTTGAAATGTGTTGAAAAAATTGTGAGCAAACATTGGTTAAACCAAGCTGATGGGTCTTTCCACATCATTTACACCCATGAAAAGGTCTATTATCCCGAGGAGATAAGTTCTAAATTTTTTTCTGTCCGAAATCATTCCATTAAGCAGTTTATAAGCTGAAACAGTACCTTGCTCTTGTTATTGTTAAATAATGTTATTTAAAATAATATAAATTCATTCACAAATTTGAAAATGGCCTTGTTCAATGTGATATTACGCAGATTTGGAAAAAAAATATATATAATCTTCACCAAGTATTTTAATATTTAACAGTCAACAGTTTCTTTTACAGTTGATTAAAAAAGAATTATGACACAGGATTAATAATCAGAAACTCATGATAATTAGATAAAAATAAATAGAAAGATCACTGTAATTCCGGTGAATTACCTAATTTTGAGATAAATAATCATTTTGCATTGAAGCAAAGCTTTTTAATTGAAAGATTCTTGTGAAATGTACTCTTCGGCAATCATAAAACAAAGTATTTTAAATCAGAATATTTTTAAAAGAGCCCAAGAAATTTTCAAAAATATAATTTGAGATCAATTAAAAAACGATCTACTTTAGGTCTGGATTTTTCTCAGGAATGTTAATTAATTTCCTTTTTTGAAAAAGGAAGTTTTATGACTATATACTAAAATAAATATGAATTTTTTTATGCTTAGGAGTTACTGTGTTAAAAAAGTAATGAAAAAGCTATTGTAGAGTTATTAATATTTATAATAATATAATTAAATATTATAATTAATATTTATAATAGTAAAATACTAATTGCATAATTAAGTCCAAATTTTTAAATAATAAATATTAGATCAATAAGGTAATTGTGAGTTATTTCCATGTATAAATATGTAAATTGTATCAACTAAAAACGGTTATTTGCGTGAAAATAATTTAAATAAAAAAGAAAATAATTTTTTTAAATTGAGATACATATATATATAAAATTTGTAATGAATTTGGATTATATGAATTTGAGAAACGGTAGTTTTTGAACTTTCAGAGATATAAATTATCAGTTTCAGAGGGAAATGTTTTTTCGCTTTTAAGAAATTTATCCTGAAGTTTCTTCTTGAATGATTCTGTAAAAAACAAAAATTGAATGAAGACTTTATCGCTTGTCAACAGTGGATGTGTATTACGCACAAAAAATTATTTTAATAGAAAAAATAATTTTTTTGCTGTGCCTTAATATTATCAATGTACTTGAAAACAATTTTGCCACCAAGGTTTAAATGTGCTTTAATAAAGCACAAATATTTTCAAATTAACTGGAGATCTATTTACTTTTTTTTTGTTATTTTTTTTCATAATTTGGAGAAAATGATTTTAAAAACTTTAAGACCTCTATTTTTAAAGACTCACATAAATCTTTTCCAAGAGTATATGGTTTTAAACTTACGAACTTCTGGGGCGTGCCTTCTTTAAAATTAAAAAAAATTAAGATTATAATGGAATATTTACCCTAATCTTGTAGCTAGAAGTGCGGTTGAAATACATGCTTAAAACACCTATTTTAACCTTTGCGAATTTTTCTTTTAGCATGGTTTATATTTTAAATAGTCTTTTTAAATCATCATTAATTTTTTCGATTCACCATTAGCCCTGACATTACCCTCAAAATCAACCAACGAGGGGGCTGAAAAAAAATATATATTTTTTGAACAATATACAATAATCTGAAACGTAAGAAAATTAAATACTGTAAAAATTTAAAATTACTGAAAAAAATTTGAATAATAACTCTTTTTATTTCTGTTATAAACATGGCGGAGGTAATGTACCTTAACCTACATTATACAAGAAAAAGCTGAAGTTCTCTCATGATGAAATATGTAAAATACATATAAATAAATACCGAGAAGCAAAAATAATACTAATTTTCAAAAGATTTAACAAAAGTAACACAAATTATTAAATAATTCTTAAGGTGAATGTTAACTTTAATAATGAAAATTACAAAAATGCAAAATATAAAAATATAATAGAAACATTCAAATTGCAAAATTTATAAAAGTATGCCTATTTTATACAACATAAGTTGAGGATAATTATATTTATTAAATCTTATGATTTTTACATAAAGTTAATTATATAATCATATGAATGTAAAGAAAAAAAACAAGCATGAATATAAATAATATAAATAAAGAATCAGTAGCATCAGTCAACCAAAATACATATTACCAATAGTATATCATCAATGCAACTACAAAAATACTTCTCACCATAATACAAATCACCAACACCTTTTATTTGACAATGTATTTTTCACCCAACATTGTTATTTATAAAACCAGATTATATGTTATAAGGTAAAAAATGTAAAATATATAGCAAAATTAAGGATTATACTGCTTGGGGAAATTTGACCGCAAAAGAATTAAAAAATAATACAATATTACAATACTTGCTTGCCTTAATATTTATATAATATAAAAAGATGGTGTTTCATGGGAAATATTACAACTCTGAAAAAGGGCTGAAATATGAATTCAGGTAAAACTGCGGTATACTAATTTTAGCAGCATAAAATTTTTTTTTGTATAAACGGTTGTAAATTTGTGATATGGTAAAATTTTAATCTACATCTTAGAAAATTCATAAAACGCAAGTGAAAAATTGTAGGTTTTATATTATTAAAATGTACGCTAGAAAAGGTTAAATATTTTGCTTATAATTTACACTGAAGATGAGCAATTAAATTTTCCTAAAAATGTTATTAAAACACATGGAATTTATAACTTGCTGGAAGAAGATTTGTTATTCCATTGCAAACGTTTATAACATCTTGGTGAAAAAAAAATGAAAATTTCTGGAACATATTGCAAATGGTTACATAGTATCCTGATGTATAAAAAGTATTAGTGAATTTTTTATAAAATTATGTTTCATTGCCAAAATTTTTTTTAATATTATCTTTCATTGCAATCATCTAAACACGATTTTTACGCGTGAATGTAATATTATATTTATAAATACATTTTTTCTCGATAATACGTTTAAACAATTTGACGTAGAATCTTTCTGAAACGATTTTGCATTCAAACAACGTTAATAAAAATTACTTGTTACAATTATTGTCGTTTATATACCTCGTACTAGGTGAAGAATTTAACCAAAAGTACCTGAGATAATTAAATATCATTCACACTGCTTTTACGTCCATAAAAGTTGAGCAATCAAATATCAGTCAAAAAATCAAATATCAAAAAATCAATTTGGTTAAGCAATAACTAATATCAAAGGCACTGCTATTTATTCCTGCACACACTTTTCGCTGTTTATTCACAATTAGAGAATTCTGTCACCATATTCTTGTTCCCTTGCATATGGAATTGCCGCGAATCTGGATTCGACTATTTAATGACTGACAAAATTATTTAATAGCAAGAGCATCAACTGCATTTTTCCATCCTATTTGGTACAGTCGAGAATGTCGCCATTTAAGTACATCTCAGGTTAATTCTGAAGTTGACTTATATCCTTTAAATATCTGATAGATAGTTTCCATTAAATAATTATTACCCTTGTCAATAAATAAAGTTTTCATTCTGATACCTCATAATCTCACATTTTAAGATATGTTTCTCTTGTTTTGGGAGAAGTTATCCTAAATAATCTGAGGATAATTTTTCGTTTATAATTATTTATTTCATATTTGAATTTTATGTTGTTTCGTTTTTTTCATTTTTTTGAATTATAAAAATTCAGATAGATCATCTCTCCTTATTTCATTTACTTTGACCAAAAATTAATAATTATATAATTTTTAAGCTCATTAACAAGATATGCCATTGCTGATCTTTTTTTTTAGCTACAAAAGAGTAAGTTTTAATTAAATAAATCGATAAAGCTCTGGCCCAAAACGTAAAGCTTCAAATATTACATTTTTTAAGAGCTTTTCGTTGCAGATTCTGAAGTTATACAAGAATTGAATTTTTTGAAATTGCATTCCTAGCGAGAATCAAAAAAAAAGAAAGTTATTTTTTTGATTTATCGATATATCCTGGACAAATGCATTTTTTATATAATATCAAAGACAATACTGTCAGTTGCTATCAACAATTCTTGATATTCATGTATAGTTTATGTAAAATGTATATGTAAATATGTAGCAGTGTGTTACTAAAATTTTATATTTAGAGTGTAATTATTTTAAAATGTTTTACTGTAATTTTTGGTAATAAAACCTTAAGGGAATAACAAGTAAAAGAAATGTCATTATTAATCATAGCGAGACGTATATTATATTAAAGTCACAGATTAGCTAGTTATCACCTCTTTGCAAGCCCATGGGAATACACAACCTATCTACACTAAATATCTAAATAGCTAAAACGAAACTGTTTTTAAAGGCATATTCAAATTTGATTGCTCACCGTGAAAATTGAAACAATTTATTATACTTTCCGAATTACCCTTGTTACACCTATAACTTTTAAAGGTGGAACAATTTATTGATATTACCTTAAAAAAGTGAAATGGGAAACATAATATCGGATCCTTTGAGTTCGCATAGGGCTTCTTTTACTCGGATACTTCATTTACTAGGCATTAGCGTTTTCATACGACAGGATATTATGCACCAATATGAGAAAGAGTTCAGGTATCGTCTTAAACAAAGAATTTTGTATTCCGTTTTCTGTTCTAAATAATTCTTCTATTCTTTGCGTGTATGAAGATGAAAACCTGTCTCTGAAGAAAATTTTTTCAAAGGTCCTGGATCTATTATTCATACGTTGCGTTTCAAAAATACTTAAAATACCGTACTGGAGAGACTGCTGGCAAACGGGTTTCTATTTAAAAAATAATTCAACTTTTCCATTTCATTTTTATTATTAATGAGTACAACCAGACTGACATCGTTGCAACCAGTAATATGTTGATACTACTTTAGGTTTTTATCTTATAATTATTAAAGTTAATTTTTTTGAAAGCTGAGCATGAAAAATTATTCTGCACAAAATAACGTCTACAGCCTTTTAAAATTAAATTTTTTGTTTTAATAAAAATATAAATTTAAAAGTTAATTTGTTATTGGTGCACCAAAACTTATTAAAATGACACAATTTTCCTAAAGACAAACTTTAGACATCATTCTTCAAAGCGCTTTTTTCGATTTAGATTGAAATTTCTATCTGTATTGAACTGAAATATAATTGTTTTATTAAACATAACTTGTATTTATATATGTTTTAGTATTGCAAATCTCGTGTTCATTTAATATTAGCTGTGCTTAATTGGTCTCACCGTCTGTTGACTTTGTCACTAATTTGCTTTTTATTTAGGTCTGTTATTGATTCCTCTACAGTGATTGATCACTGTAAATTTTTTTATTGATTTTTCATATATCTTGATTATTACACTCACATTAATCGTTTTATTTCTTCTGAAATGATCAAAATGATTTTTGTTAAATCTTTCTGCTTTTTTAGTTTTTTCTGTTTTTTTAGTTTTTTAATTTTGTTATTCACGAATACTCATCCTATGCTAAACAAGATAAATCGTACTTTTACTAATTTTTATTAAATCAAAATGCAAATACTTTTAGCATACACTATTCTAAACTAAATTATAAGAATCCATTTTAATATTGGCATGTTTACAGTTGTCCGGGTTGTCCCATAGCAAATTTTCCCAAACCGACTGCTGGTACTTTTGCAAAATTTATGATGGGATAAAAAAACTGGGTAAAGGGGGCTGATGCAGATCTGCCGGAAATTTCGTACAGAAGCGGGAATTTTTAATGACTTTATCCTCTTGAGTTATGTTTTAAAAAATTTAATTCCTGCGTTTCATACTATTTTAACTTGAGTGTGTAGTAAGATTGCCACAATATATTTGATTTGCGGTGTTTCTGCTTGTTTTTTAATTACCGTTGCCATTAAACTTGGGTATGATAATAAAAATGATTCTCATGTACAATATAAACATGAATTAAATACAGTACGGTAATTTTTGTTAGATATTTATAAATGAAACATTAATATATTTCTGTTCTAGAGCCATACTCACAGTCAGTTTTGACAGGATTATAAATTAAGAAAAATTGAAACTAATATGAATTTCTAAAATTTTGCCAGTACTTTTGTTCTTCTTTAAAAATGACCGAACTAAAAAGGAGCCTCAAATATCAAATTCCTACCTTGGTTGCAGTTTTATATGATTTATTACAGTTTTTCTGACATTGATTCCTTTAGTTACTATATTTGATCTATGTTATGACCAAGATCACAATTTACATACATCATATATATTGATTTATACTATATGTCTGGACTAAATGCAACGAGTTTACGAGCACGAAATATTAAACAGCTTTTTTTCTTTTCCGACTGCTGGCTAAAAATCTGAGATACATGTAGACGAGAACCACAGGGCGAGAAAATTTAAGCCGTGGCAGTACAGCATAAGCAGAAGGGAATTTTTTTTTTTAATGAAAAAGATGGCCATGTTACAGGTTTGTGTAAAAATATAAACCCCGATCGAAGTGTATTTTAGACTGTTTTACTATATGTAGGTGATTAAGTTAACAAAGTGTAAAGCTCAAAGGCTACATTAAATAAAGATGAATGTATAGTTGTTCGATTATTTCCTAATTGTAAAAAACGAAGTCATAGGTCCAATATAGGCAAAATAAGATTTTTCATGTCGTATTATATATATATATACATATATGCTTTTCATTCATAGGAAACGGATATATTATACGACATAATTGTTATCATAGGTAAAAAAAAGGAAACTTTACTGAAAAGGCAAGTAGAGAGAACGTTGAAGTTTACGGAATTATTTTCTCTTGTAAAATCATCAGCAAAGCCAACATCGAAAAAATATTTTATTAAGAGAAAAGCAATTTTGAAATTCTGCCAAGCTCTTCCAAGCTTCTTTCTCTAGCAAAAATAAAATCGTAGCAATTTACTTGCTACACACCTAAATGCACTGGCAGAAACTGTCATAAATATATGTGTAAACAAGAAAATAGTTATTTCTAACGGTTTTATAGAATTAATTAAAAATAACATCGTCAAATGCACGTGCATTAATTACGCAAGTTATGTTTTTACATTAAATTACATATTTTTTATTTCGAAATCATCAGGATTTTAACTGAGGAATCAGAGTTTCTACTTTTTCGTTTTAGTGCATAACTTAACAATTGTGTTAATTAATGATTAATATTGTATGTAAATCTGATAGTTCCCAGGTAAAAGAATATTCTTCTCCGTTTCGCTGAAGGAGCCGTTTTTCATGAAATTTGGTTTTAAACATTTTTTTTCCATTTCTTTGATGAAATGGGATTCCTTCCTTAAACCTGATCAGACTTTTAAATTTTTTTTATTCCAAATGTGAAATATTCCTATCTTTTAAACCTTTTTTAAATTCCCATTAGTTGAATATAATCAGTTGGTATATGTTACACTCTGCTTTTATAGAGATATATATATATCTCGGTTCACCTGCTATTAATAACCGTTTATGATGCTTCTTAGGAAAATATAGAAATTCAGTTTTTATTACCTGGATTAAGTAGCATCTATGAAAAAGTAAAATATGACGGATTTTTACGTTATAACGACTTATAAAAATAGAAATTGAAACCGATGGGAGACGGTGGCAAAGGAAAGCTCGGTTGCTGATCACGGATACGGCGAGATTGGTTTTTCCGATGAAAACTTTTTTTCCTGTTGATGCGTCGCAGCAATTTGCTAAAAGACTTCGGATCCTTGCGTGATCTGCACTTTCGGCTGCAGCTGAAAAGCAACAGTCCGGAATTATTAACATCCGATTTTTTTTTTTATTTTAATACATCCGCAAAAAATTTTCTTTTTTTCCGGCAAAAAACGTTTCGGAGCTTGTTTTACCCACAGTTTGAAGTTTCAAGTGGATCAGTCATTCAAAAGGTTACCGGCAAACTGAGGAAACGCTATTTTAAATTACATGTCCGGATATTGCCATGCTTCAGGTAAATTTAGTTCATTAGCAAGTTTTACCTTTGTTGAAAGCTTTGCCATATGGGGAGTATTTGAAAGTTGTAATGGTCGGAAGGAAACTTCGAGTTTCATAAGTCTCTCGCCATGAGTGAAAATCTCGAGATGACTGATTTATTACCGTTAATCTTGAGATTGCATCCTTTTCCTCTCTTTAAGAGGACTGGTAAAATGCCTTTGGTTTCTGAAGCTGATATTTCGAAGATATATTCACCTTACTTCAAACTTCCCTTCGGTTCGAGACATCTTAGTTAATAAGAAATTTCGAAATTTCCTCACGGGTGAATTCTTCTTACAGTTCAATACGGTGATTCTCAATTTGTTTAGTCACCATGTTGGAATACTTAAAAATTATTGTAAAATAGTGGTTCGTTTTTTTTATTAAACGGCTTAGGCACCACCAATAACTTGAAACAAGGATAATTCAAATTCATAGTGAGTTTGGTGTACATTCTGTTAAGTGCGTCGATCTCCATGGCCGCAATGATATCGCCAAAGACCATCGCTGGAGTATGTCTGTTCGTTATTAACGCTGACATTCAATTATTCTTAAAATAATATGCATATCATCAAGTTCAGAACTCTGACATGAAAATGAACCGATAAAATTCAGGAGAATAATTGACGTTCATTTAGAAATAAAAATATTTATTCACATTTACGAAATTGGCTTGGATCAGATTCCTAATTCTTAAAAAATAATTTTAAATTTCTCTGTTTTCTTTTGCTTTTATCGTTTTCTCGAGTATTCCATGTGGTTTGCTGTTTTTAACGTTGTCTCTGATCAATTTTATGTTTCTCTCCTCATTTTCCACCTCATCCTTTGTACTCCGTTCTTTTTGCATCCATATCTGATTCGTTTTCGCTTCTTTTCACGCCGCCGTTTTCCAGCTTTGCGTTTCGTTCGCGTGCACCGTGTGCATGTCCTTCTGTCTTTGACTCGGAATTGTGAATTTCAATGCATCGTCGACTGGACAACCACATAACGCTCTGCACACTTTGACGCCGGCTTTGTAATATTCGGGCCAGGACTCTGAATTTGCTTCGAAACTCGCCCGCACGTCCCCAAGTGCTGTCGCACGGCGTCGACGAAACAATTTTTCAACGTTCGACCGATTCTCGGCTTCCTATCCTCGCTTTCTCAATTTGACGCTGTGCCCTCATCTCGTCGGTCAAAGGTCTTCGCCTGCAAGCACGTCCGGCAGCCGCGAAATTATTCAGACGGCTCTTTTTTATTATTCTGTCGGCGTGGATATTCACAAACACGCTGATTCCTCGAGCATTTCTGTCGCTTTCCTGGTAGCGACAGCGTCCGGAACGAACGTGCGAATTCGGTTCGCCGTTAGCTGCATTTGACGCGGAATGACGAATTCGTTTTAGCCGGCGGCATTCGCGGAGGAGATTTGCATTTTGGAAGCGCCAAAATATCATTTTAAATATTCTGCAAATCTCAGCGCGTGACTCCAGCGGCATGAAGGAAAAGCGTGTTTGGCAATGTTACTGGAACGGAACTGTTTTGCTTTCCGCCGGAGACCGAACGTCCAAAATTTCCAGCATTTACTTTCTCGAAGAGCTTGCCAGACGTCGCGGCTGGATTTAGTATTCCTTTCGGGCTGCCCGATTTGTCCTTCGCACGTTTGGCTGTTAATTTTTAACATTTTCTTTATGCAGGGGACGTCGGATCGTCGTCCCTCGTTCCTCGATGTCTGCGACTTCCAAAAGGTCTTCCGATTGCTTTACTCGTCGTATTTTCGTCTGTTTCCGTCGCCCTTGCTCAAAAAATCACCGCGACTCAATCGTTCTCCTTCTTGGTTTGCAAGTCAAAATTCCTGGACTAATTTATACCGCGATGAAGCTCGGGCGACTTTGGTCGTGGCTTTCGAAACGCGTCTGCTTGTGCCCCGTGCGCCCACTGGTGCCCCTTGCGCCTGCCTGTCCTTAAGATCCGCCGAGGGAAGGGCCCGTCGGTGGCGGTGCCGGTGCTGTTGGGACGATCATTTCCATCTACGACTGATGGACCCGAGGTTATTATGTCGACCTCGTTGCATCGGCGCGGCAGCCGGTCCGTGCTGTTCGCTTCCTGCATGCGCTCTGAAGTCGAGGGCTTCGGGATGGGTCTGTCTTTCGGGTGGTCGAATTTACTGTTGTGGGACTTGTGGCGCGTGAACCCGTCGCTTTTCTTTAGTGCAAAGCTGCACCTTTGGCAAATTCGCGCATTAATTTCCGAAGAAAGCTAATTAAGTCCATGTGATGATATTTTCTTATCCAGTATTTTAAAAATACTTTTAATGGCATGAAGCCGTTGCTTAATTTCATTAGTTTCATAAATTCTGCATTTACATAAAGAAAACCATTAAAAGTTCCTTTGAAAATTCCTTTGAGTTTATATCATTTACTTTTAATTTTTATTACACAGGCCGTCTTATTGTTGATAAACATGAATAACATTTTCATTTTGATGCTAATATGTGTTTCGAATATTAATAAAGAAAAATGAAAGGAGAACGGAAAGAATTTAAAAACTTTTCTCTAATAAATTTTGCAAAAATGAAAATTTACCATTCTGACCCTTTTATTTATTCTTGCAAATAATGTTCATCTCTTTGTAGTGCTTATGAATATTAATTTTTGATTTCAGATCAGCTATTTGCATAAATTTGTTAACAACGATAAAATGTTTTCCTTTCCTTTAGGTTACATGTGAAAATGCTTATGTCTATATATATATACATATGTATGTATATATATAGTAAATGTATGTATATATATATAGTAAATATGTATGTATATATATATATGTATATATATATAAAAATGTAAACATGACTGCAACTTTTAACTCATATGAAGTAAAATTTTGTTAATGAATATATTTGAGTCTGAAATATCAGCACTTATTTTCCTAAGTTTACCTCAAAATAAATCTTCTTTTAAGACATTTAAATGCTTGATCTCCAGTTAAAAAAAGATAATGCAAATGAAACATCAGGCATGTCTTTTTGGTTTGATTATTAAAGTTTCAGTGACATCTTTTTTTATTCAGATTTCATTATTTTAATTAATGAGAAATTTTTAAAATGTTCTTTTTACGCCGCACAGCAGTAAATGTGTAAAGCAAACCATTTCCTTCATGGCCAGATTCATATTTTCTTTTTCTTTGGTGTTGAATGTACTATTATCCGATTATGGTAATACTACGATTGTCTTAAGCTGAAAAACCATTTTAATCACATTTTCATTCTTCTTCGTTTTTTTTGAAAAAATTTTCCTATGCAAGAAAAGCTGAAAAATAATTTTTTCTCGTACATTAGGAATTTCGTTAAAAATTTTATGGTGATTTTCCCCCTTTTTTAAAAAAAATGCGATTATATATTATGCATTGACGAAATAACTTTTATAACTGAACGTGCATTGCATAAAATCTATAAGGTTCGAATTAAAAATTATTTTTGCTAATTTCATCCAAATAACAAAATATTAATCAACTATTAAAGATGTAATTTAAGTTTATTTTTTTCTTCGGTAATAATGTAGGAATTCTCGTTTACTCTGAGTAAATATGACATGTACAAAATAGTTTTCATAATTTCTGATCGTCGTTAATGTGATACGTAAAACAAAAAGTTAATTTTCTAATAATAAATGAATATAACAAGATAATCGAAAATATTTTCACTTTTGAATTTATTAAACTTAAAAACTATTTGTCATTAATACAATATGTTTATGTTCGAAATTTTAATCTTTACAATATTAAGTATAATATGATCATTCATGTAATGTTGAACATCACCTGGTTATTTATATAACTCACATTAATGAATGCTTGGGATTATTTCAAGTAAAATAAATAAAATAAAATCAATCTCAGTCAATAAAAGCAATAATTTTGTAAGATATAGGAAAAAAAATAAAAATTTCCTAGTGTAGAATATGAATAAATATATTTCGTATTCTAAAAATTTTGTTACACTACAAAAAATATATTTAAAATAATTAAGTTTTTATGTTTATTAACTCTGAATTTTTGCCCGTGCTTTGGATTGACTCATGTGCGTGCTACTATAATTCACTTGACTTGTTAAATGAAGCTAGTTAGAATAAAATGAAATTTTCATGTATGTGAATGAGTGAATGAAACACCTTTCAGATTTGTAGAATATGACGCACAAATCCTTTCAACTGAAGATCTAATTCTCATTTCAAGATTTTAAGTCCCAATATTGAAGCAAGATTTGAAAGGAAATCAAATTGTGTACTTTATGGAGGCAGTAGTTCGAGTGACTTATACAAAGGTAGAAGGTAGGGACAAAATTTTAGCTTAGGTTGGCCACGGTAAGTGAACCAGATGGAGCAAAAAGTGTCAAAACTAGTTCAGTGCTTTTTGTAAATATTCCTCTTTCTCCGCCATCTCTGCACTTAAGTTTCTCTTACTTTTCCCTTAATTGCTCTTTGTCGGGGAGTTGAATAGCTCCATTAGAAATATTTTCTAACCTTTTTAGAATACGCTTTTCCTTTTCTTCTCTAAAAAGTATGGATTTTTCTATTTTCACATGCACGGAAGTGATGTTTGTTTTTTTATATGGAGTGCACGATGCGATGACTAAGGTTTACCAACTTTCCGCAGAGAAATTTGTAATTAAGGAAAGTGTGGAGAGTCTTAAACTGAATTACTATGTAAGATTAAAATTTCTCTCAGCCTCTTTTCACAACTTTAAGTTATAATTGGAAAAAAATTCAAAGTATCTTGTTTAAGATCGAACTTCATCCAATCTTCAATTTCATGCTAAAAAATCGAGGTATAAAAACTAGAAATTTTAACCACGGGAATTGGGTAAAAACTAAATCTGTATAACATTTTAGGTATTTGGTTTTCATACACGTTATCTATTACTCCACCAAAATCTTTTGCGATGCAAGTGATTTTCAAAATCTTTGGTTTAGAATCATTCTGATAATATATTTTACATTTATTCATTAAATTAGGACTCTCTTCCTTCTAATCAAACTGACTAAAATTTATAAATTTTATGTGAGTGAATTTAATGAAACATCTTCATCAGCTTATAATTGAGTGTTTATATGAGTACTTGGTAATAAACTATTTTCATTAAAAAATGAAGGATATTATGTTTGCCGTCAATTTTTGCGATTAATTTCTGAGATAAATTTTTATTTTTCCGCTAAAAGCTTTTTCATTTGTAAATAAATTTCTAGAGTAAATTAATATTTTCTATTCCCACAAAAGAAAAAGAAAAAATTTTCCAAGACTGGAAAATCTGTTTTTCACCCCATTGCGAAAGGTTATTTCACATCAAGTTTCCTTAATGGTGAAGAATTTTTCAAAGCTTTTTGATGTAAAACCTTTTTTTTTTAGGCAAACACTTTTCATTTTTTTTCTCAGTTCTAATTTATTCATCTTCAATTTTTACTCATATCGTTTACATTTTTCAAAATTAAAAGTTATTCCATTTTACAAATGTACATTTTTAATTTATGTTTAAGAAGTTTTCAAATGAAATCGTGAAAATGAAAAATTTCAATCAAGTCATAATTAGAAAGCCTATTTTCCATTGACAGTGCACTATTAACACTACATAAAATAACAGTAATTTAGGCTAGTCCTAGTTTATGGTACGCTGAAGTTAAAATATTGAACCTAAAATTAAATACGTATCTTTTCTATTAAAAATTTGCCCAAATATCTTAATAATAGTTAAAAGAAAATATTTATTATTATTTTTACTTTTATTTTTAGCATTTAACATTTATTTTTTTTAAAAAATTCTGTTACTCAAACCTACGTTTTTCAGACATGAAAATTACTAATTTCTCCAAGTTTATATTTTTGTCTTCACGATCTTAAAAATAGACACAAATCTGTTCATTTTTTAGAAATTCATTAATTTTTGAGCTTTTACTTTTTCTTTTCATAACTTTTTTAGATTTAATTCATTTTCTTTTAATTTTCATCTGGATGTCATTTTGAATAAAATTTGCTTTGATAGACGAACTTGAATATAAAAATCAACTTTGAAAAAAAAAAAAAAAAAACGAATTTTACGGGTGTCGCTTCAAGTTTTAGACTTTATCTGAAGACTTCATTTCAGCCATGAATCACTATCTTTTGTATCTTTATTCAATTATTTCACTTTGTAGATTTATCCATTTCTTATATTTCCCTTTTACATGAAATACTTTACCTCTTTCCTTGCTCCAAATCGCAATCTTTTAATCTTAAAAATAAATTGAGTTAATTATTTGCTTTTTTCATTTTTCCTCGGGTCTGTTTTAAAAGTTAGATTTTTTATGAATGATTTCCGTAGGTTTTTTATGCTATTGAAGCACGGTTTAATTGTTTGCTACCGGGAAAAAAATTAGCTTCGTTTTGATTGCCGTATCTTCTAATGCAATCCTAACAAAAATCGACCCACAACAAATTTTTGAATGCTTTCGTTATAATGAGAACTATATAATGTTCTTTTTCAAATATTCATTCGCAAAGTATTTCTGTGTAAATGCACCAAAATTGAATTTATTAGAGAGTAAATCGACTATTTAAAATCTCGAAATTTTCCTATTTTTCGTGGGATGGTATAATATTCATAAAATGTGAATAAAGGTCTAAATTTCTGTAATCGATTTTTAGATTTTTTTTTACTCAAAGATATATCGGCCAAATGCAGATCTTCAAACATGGAGAAGACCGAAGATAGGTCTTGATTGAAGATGAAAAATTGATTGTTTTATTTTCTATTGTTTTTGACAGTTGAAAAGTTAAATGATGGAAAAATTTATTTTTTTTGCCAATCATTTTCTTTTTTTACTTATTTGTTAACAGAATATGACCATTTTTTTAGACAATTTTATTGTTCTTTTTCCTGTAAATTTTTGTTTTTTTTTGTATGATTTATCAAATGATCATGGAAGTGCTTTTCTCTTTTTGAAAAGAGCACTTTACAAATAATGTGAATAAAATATATACATCTTAAAATTAATAAATAAAATCAACCACGCTATAAATATGCTGACAGCATAATAATAATGACATAACATTAACATACATACATATAGTATATAACATACATAGAGTAACTGGCTAGTAAATATTTATATATAAATTAAATTTTAAACACTAATGTCTATTGCCAATCCATCAACAAATCGAAAAAGACGTTGATTTATTTAATTAAATGTAGATCATGAAGACGCTAAAATGTAAAAAATTTTTTGTTAAAAAAAATCTTAGATAAAAAATAAGTAACTAAAGTAACTCATAAATTTTAGACTTAATTCCTGTTAATTTTTCTAAATTCTAACGTTCCGTGTTAGAGCTTTGCGACATTTTTGACATAATGCCTCGGAACTTTCTTACATTAGATATCTTGATAAATAAATAATAAAACTTTTCTGGAAATTACCTAAGGAAATTGAATTGTAGATAAAAATATTTATATGGTAATATTTTTGTCGAGTACTTTTCATATACAGATCCTTTACAAATTTTTCCACTAAAACCATATTGAACCGTCATGGAGAATAAAAGATAACAAAGCAATTTACCAGTGAATTGCAGAAATGTCAGCAGTGTAGCATTGTTTACATATTCATACTTTTCTTTGACTTTATGAATAAAGTCAACATGAATACGTATTCATACTTTGATTACCATTTGATTTGGAAATCACAATGTTGCAAATACATAGCGCTGTAAAAGTAATGTTTTTGAATGTTGTACAAAAGAAAAGAGCGAAAAGCCTTCAAGAATTATTGACATTTATCATTTACAAGCAGATCTTTATAAAAAAGGGTTCTGCAAATGCTATAAACTTATTTTTTCGGTTTTAGGAAAAAATAACAGAAACATAGTGGAGATTTCTTTTCTATGCCGAATTAGCGAATTTAGCGCACTTAATCCGCTAACCCCGACTTGCCGCTTAAATTATCTAAAATACAAAGTTAAGATATACATATTTTATTACTGACTTACTTTGATTTTAAAGTATGAATCTTGAACTGGGATAACTGTAATCAAGTTTGGAGCTGCAAAACTAAAAATTTTTTAAAGATTTTAGATTTTATATTAATGGTTATATGAGGTAAATATAGAGAGATATAATATAGGTAAAAGAAACTGGTTAACTTCAATTTTTTATATTTTAATAGGAAAATACAAAATTTTTTTATTAATAAATGTGATTTATATATTTAAAAAGATTGTTTTTACTATAATAATTTTATTTTTAAGTACACTAATTTATATAATTAAAGATGTATAATCCTTATATTTGCATTCTTAACAATTTTCTAATTTTCAAGATGAAATAGATAGCGACATTAGAAATATTTTAATAAGACATAATTTATACAGAGGTGTATTAAAGGAATTGTATAATGTAATAATAATGATTGCTACAAAAAACTCTATACAGTAATGAAGTAGCTTGTCAACAATAAACCTTAAACATGTCTTCATTATACGCAACTATTACATAAAAAATGAATAAAAGACCTTTTACAGATTTATATATTTGTATTCATCAAAAAAATATTGTTAAAAGTATGAAATAATTCAAAAATTTCATTAGATTGTCCAAGAAAAAATTATAACAAAAGAAATAATCAAAACCAATTATAATAAAACTAAAATAAATGATATTCAATTTAATTGTACAATATAAATGAATATTATGATTTTAAATAAAACCTTTAGCGATACTTTTACAAACACAAGCACTTCAAAATTAAAACATCATTCATTTATAATTTTTTATAAGAGATCATTAAATGTCTCTCAAAGAAATTTTTTTATTTATTTAATTATTTTGTGTTTATATTTATCATTTTTTATTATTATGTTCATTATTTCATGTATTTTAAAAAATGATATAACAATATATTATAATTTTCATCATTTTGATTTCAATTTTTAAAAGATTAATTAAATTTCTAATATATGGCTCACAGAAAAAATTTTCACGAGACAGAAACTTTTGTTTTTTTCGTTAAAAAGATTTCTTATTAAAAAAGGCTTAGTGGTCGTTTTCTTTGTTTTGCTGATCAGGTTCAGCAGAATTTTTAAAAATATCTCTACATTTTTTTATTGATTTGAAAAAAAAATATACAGTAATTGAATTAATTTTCTCTTCAGCCTGTAATTATTAGATTCTGAGATTGATAAGGATTTTATAAGCTTGGAACACATGCTATTTGCAGATGCACCATCTTTAAATATATTTAACCGAGAGGACAGATGTGAAAACTAAGTATTTCTAATAGATTGAACATCGTTTAACCAGAACGGTGTTGAACAGAGGATAAGGGGACCATGATAAATGAATGCCCGTTTGAGGGAATTATTCTCTGAGCTGAAGTAAATATATTACCATTTTGACAAGAGCGAATCTTTCGTCAGGTTCTCATCTAAATGGTAAAGGCATTTCACCCATCATTGCAGATTCACATAATAAATGAAAAAAGGATTACATCATGATTGATTATGATTTTCATCCGTTCGCCAAAACGTTAGCATTCCGCGTTTTTTTAAACCTTTTTCCCATTTCCAAAAAAGATCTTTTGATTCTCCCAAAATGTACAAAGCCTTACCGAATTCATTCATAACTCTGGCTTTTAACTTATGCAGCTTCAAAGAAAGAAAAAATTTTTTTGTCATGTCGGATTTATGCAATTTGTTTTTTTGTTCAACATTCAGTTTTCCTTTTCTCTGTCTCTTATCATATTTTTGATATTTCTTTAAATCACCGCTCTTAAAATTTTTATCTCCATCAATTTTTTCCAATTATATTTTGGAAAAATGCGAAAAGCAATTTTTTTAATACGTACATATTACTGTAATTAATTTTCAAGAAAGGAAATTTTTCATTATTGATTGATTATATCTTTAATATTTATTTCTAAATGCTTTTTTTGGCTCTAGATGGTCAAAGTTTTTAATATCAGTGCTTTAACGATCTTTACATATTATTATGAATGTAAATTCCAATGTAGCCGGTAAATAATTACTGTGAATTCACCTTCCTTATTTTAACAACAAAAGGTTGAACTATGAAATTCCTTTATTAGAAATAGCTTTTGAAATGTAATCTTTCATATGTTCTTTCTTTTCGTCTTGAAACTTTATTCTTTCCTGCAAACCTTGCGAACAAAGTCATTTACCTCCACTCAAATGATAAGTTCTCTATTTGCAAGTATAAAAATATAGGTGAAACTGAATTTATTCTGTTACATTTATAAGCAAGACTGAAATTTAGAAAATTTTTTTTAATATAAAAAGATTTATAAATGAAATTTATTCGCGCTCGAGTGTTAATGAAACAGCTTGTGTTGCATATTAGGATTAGTGAACAAAAAATATCTTGGAAATGCTTAAAAACATTTTCATACTTCACTATTTTCACAAAGATATTGGCAATATTTACGCTGAATTTTATAAATAAACTGTTGTCTGTACTACAGAATCATTATATATCTGCCGTAAATGATATTATATATATATACAAAAAGTTATGTATATATAATTCATTATTAACAGTAAAGAGAGGTGCAATTTAAATATATGGAGTCACATTATATTATATATCAGAGTTAAAATAAAAGCTGCATTCTATTTAAGTTACATAAGTTTGTTCATTACATTTTCGTTAATTAAAAACGAGTACAATATAAGCAGTTTCTAATAAACATAATAATTGTTGTTTTATAAAAGGATTTGCTTTTCTTCTCCGAGTTTTCTTTTTAACTGTCAAGTTCTAACTTAGAACTTCATGTATCGTTCATAAAGCTTTGGGCATTGTGAAATCGTCAGAATTAGATTTTCTGTTTCTTGCCAGAATTTTGGGATCTTTCTACCTAGTTGCATCCTTCAGGTTTTTTGAAGATTTTTCTTTGACTGAACTTTACTTTTGTTTCTTCTTACTCAATGCCTCTGAACTGAATATGAACCTTTTAAAGATTCGAAAGTAACACATTTATAATACGAGCAATCGTTTGCCTATGATCTCATTGTAATTCAATGTTTTTTTTACAGAATTTTTTTAATATTATTTCCATTTATGTCCATTCTTTATATTGCACTCGTGTCCCTATATTTATTCTTTTTATACAAAACAATAAAATTTCTTATTATTATTTGTTTTAAAAATTCACATGACATTCACATTCATGAAAATTTTTTGGAAAATTTCTGTGATTAATCTTACAGGCATTTTATCGTTGATTACCCTTTAAATTATTCATTACAAATAATTTCATGTTCCGATTCAAATTTTCGTTTTAAACAGTAAATTGAAAAGAAATAATTTGGTTAAAAGAGGAAACAATAATAAAAGGCACTTTATGCAGAAATTCATATCGCAATTAACTGGCTTTACAAATCAATAATAATTAATTCACATTAAAAATTACATTTTCTTAGTTGTTCTTTTATTTTTTTATTTATCAAGAACATTTAAAATTGCTTTAATAATTTTTTAGCTTATTATACTGAAAAAATGATATTCGATAAAATAAAGATTAGGATACACTTAGAATTTTATATTTTTTTCCTTGTACATGAAGTTTTGGATTTTAAAAATTGAAAATAACCTACGATTACATTTATAGAATGAATTAATATATACTTAATATTACATGCAATAAAGCTGTGGTTGAGACCGCTTTAAAAAGATTTAATGCATGTCGCCCAAGACCATGTGATGAACAAACCTTTACCTCTCCACACAGTGAAGTTACTGAAGAGCTATCTAAATTTTATTTATCTTGTCTGTGGCGAAAATGAAATAAGAAAAAAAATTAGGGAGAAGACATACATAATTTAAGTAATGTTTCTTAATTACATCTTTATGGTTATTCACATCAATATCTTTATAATTTAAAACAATTTTTTGTTTGGGACAAAAATAAATAACAAAGACTAAACATTAATTGTACCATAAATTAACATATAATTTAATTTATCCGCTACATCAAATTTTTAAGATAACGTGAGAGCAACCTTTTCATTCTGTGCTTCAGATATTGACATTTTTTTCCAATTTAAATTTAACTTCAGTTTATTAAAATTATTTTTTCTTTGTGGCATGCACATTCAAACTATTTTAAGTAACAACATTCAAAAAATTTTTTTCTGAATAAATCTAAATTATTCAATGGCTAAAAAACATATGTTAGAGAAAAGAAAAGAAAAGAGTATAAAAAATTTTTGAGCGGCCTTCAATGAAATATTTGACTTAGGCTTGAATAATATTGCTTGGATAATGTATAAGACTCTATAGATAAAATCAATTGTATGTATCAATATTCAAATTAGTTAAAAGTGTAATTAGACAAAAATTCCAGATCATTTTTTTTAAAATAACTGCTTTTAAAGACTAACAAAATCGATTTGAGCATTATTAACATTGCATTGTCATTTTAATATGTTTGGGCTTTTGAATATATATTATGATATATAATTGCAATATAATATATAATTATATTATATAGCAATTATAATATATAATTATTATTTACATAATAATTTACATATTGTGAACAATTATAATATATAATTACAATATATAATTGCTATAGTTTTTCAAAATTAATATATAAATTATGAAAGCTTTTTGAATTTACCGAAAAATGGGATCTTTAAGAAATGAATAAGATATTTTTAAAAAATTCTTTCGATAGATCGGTTTTTCAAATGTACATATTGAAAGTCCATTGGTATGTATTGAGGAGGGAACAATGATTTTCAATCTCTCAGAATGCTTTTTAGAGCATTAATTGAATTTCATTATCCTCTTTTGATTAGCAAAAGATTCTAATGACAAGAATCCCCTTTTTGGTGAAGCATTGGTTTTAGTCTTAGTTTCGTACTCTTTATATAAAACTGAGGATTTTCACGATTATTTTTTTTCTGATGGTTTCTCGTTTACTGTATTGATTATATACTTTGTAATTTATTTATAATTTATTACCATTCATGATTCTAAGTTATACTTAAGTCACTATTTTAATTTATAATAAGGTAATTAAAAATAATAATTTTTTGTTACTTAAAAGTATTTTGATCGTTTAAAATAACGGTTTAATTTATCAGGCACACGACAGTGTTAAATATAAAACTGTTTCATTATCTACGAATACTATACTTTTTTTGAATTATGGAATCATTAAAGAGTCATAGTAATGATTTTTTTATACATAGCATGTAAATAAAATGATTGCATTTAATGAAAGTCCGTTATTATTTATTACCACACAAGAATATTCATATGAAAAAGAAACTTTTAACTGTAACAAAATATTTCTCGATACCATAGACATAAAAAGAAATACCGATCATGAAAAGATTATGAAATGATTTATTTAAATCAGATATGTTTGTGGAAAAAAAGAAATAAATCTGAGAATTTGTTGGAGACTTTTATAATGCAAAATCATTTCTTATTTTTTGGGATATTTGAATTTGCAAAGTGTAAATTAAAGCAGAAAAAGGGGATATTTGATATATTTCTTTTACCATGTTATTTACATCTTGAAAATATTAAATACTAATTGGACAAAGAGGAAAAAAATGAGATCTAATCTTACTCTTAAAACTCCGGATATGTTTTGTTGCAAAAAGGGAAAGTTAATAGTTAAATAATAGTTTTTTATTCCCTAATTTTTATTACAAAAAAAGTTTTTTTAAATTTTATCTAAGAGAAAATTTTAAATTTAAAAAATACATATTAATCTAAATCAAAATTTTTAAATGAAGCATTCTTATTGTTATTTACGTTATTATATAAACATTGTTCACGAATAAGAGTTGCAGTTCATGAAAATAATAATTTTAATTAATTCACGATGATAAAATTTGAGAATGCAAGTCAAGAGTTGTAAAAGTTATTTTGATATTTATCTTTATGGCAGGCGTTATTTAAAAGTGGAAAATTAAATTGTTGTTAGAAATTTGGCATTGAAATAAGTATATCTGTGTAAATGTCTTCCCTTACTGCACTTGAAGTTCGTTTTCTCAACAGTTTTATATCTGATTCGATTTAATGAAAGCTTTAATATAAGAAGAGGAGTCTTTAATATAATACATGTTTCTCGTTAAAGACCAAGAATCTCAATTTTATTGACCCTTTTTCATCCATCATTTTATTGACTTCTACTCACCTATTGTCATTAGTTTGTTATGCTCAAGTTTAAATCTCGTGAAAACTCGTACATATTTTCATTAGAGACAAAAGACTTGTGTAAAAAAATCGCGTTCTTGAAAATTGTAAGGAATAAAAGGTTTGAAAGTTGTTATGTGGCTTTTCACTGAACGTAGATTAGCATAAAAAGACGGAAGGCTAACCTATTAATAGTTAAAAATTTCCCATTAGTCAATACAGGATGATTATAAATGCTTTTTCATTTATATGTTGTTAGCTTCTTAATTGTTGCACTTTTTCGCTTATTTATTAAAATTCTCGTTTGCTTTAATGAAGAGATTGAAACTATCATTTGTTGGAGGATCGTTGAATATTCTAGATTCATTTTAATTAAGCATCGCTATAGAACGAAGAGAAATATTCATTTGAGAATAAGTCTCGGTTTTGGAATTCTTCATGCAAAATTAAGGATGTTTGCTGGTACAATCAGCATTTGCCACGATCTTGTATTGCAGTAGTTTATGAAAATATACTGCTTAAATTTTGGAATAAAATTCAGATTCCAATTTTCTGAATGGAATATTGAACTTCATTGAAATATATTTCATAATTTTTCGAGTTTAAATCTACCATTTTTATACCGATGAAGATAATAATGAAGCTAAATTCAAAAAGTTGTTGATTAATGTTTTACACAATACACGAAACATATGCCATTATTAAAAAAAATAGCAACCTAATTATAGTAATTTTCGGACGAAAAATTAAAATTAATTCCTAATATAGATAATATAAATTTTACAAGGAGAGGTCGTTCACATAATTTGAGATTGTTTAAAAATGTGTTTTATATATTGCAAAATATTTTAATTTTATTCACATAATTTTAAAATTAAGAATAAAGATATGTCTTTTTACGTTTAGATTCATATGTATTTTTAATATTTAATTCATTTAACTTTCGAGTCATTCTATTTATTATTTATTCCTCGCTTATATTAAACGTCAAATTTCATTATTTATGCGGGGTTGTTTTTCCCAAATATCTTGTGGTTTCTTCTTCATTTAAATAATTATCAAATAATTTCCCTGTTAATTTTTAAGTTAGTTACATATGATATTATGGAGTTTATAAATATTTTGGATTAACGTAAATCTGCGATAAAATGAAGATGTGAAACAACTTTTGTCACGGTGGAAATTAAAAGAGTTAAAAAAATTTCAGCTGGAAAGAAGAAAAGCGGGCAGACTGCACCTACCGTGTGCTTAATTACATCGCATTTAAAGCATTTCAGAACTTCAAGTTTTTACTTAGGAGGCAAGCAAACTCCCCACGAAGAGTTTCCAAAACATTTCGATTTGAATTTCGCTTTGAGCCCGATTTTCTGCATGGAAATTTTCCTCCCGACAAAATTTTGTATTACTCTTTATTTTCTTTCGGTGTCGTCTTCCAGTCCTGAAACGGTTTTTTGAAATGCAAATGATTCTCGGAGGACTCGAGAAAAAATAATGGGATTGTAAATCTGATTAAAGAATTCCTACAGAAATGAAATGAACAGAGGGACCTTCTGAATTTGTTTTCACCCTAAGAGCTGTAACTATAATTCAAAAATTTGAAATAATTTCCGGGTTACATGTTATTGTTCTTGTTGGACAAAAAAGTCTTTAGAAACAAGAATAGCCCGAAAAAAAAATTATGTTGTTACGAATATGATTTTCACTTTTTAGTTCCAGTTCGTCTACTTTCATAAAATATGGGCCAGTGAAAATTTAAAAATTCTAAAGTTTTAGCATTTTACACATCTTTGCAGAATATGTTTCATTAATTCCTTCAATTATGCGGAATTGATACTGCCATTTAAAGTTTAACTTTATGTTTTATAATACATGTAAATTAATAATTTTCCGAGCCTTCGCACTGGAGCTAATGTTTTAGAGTGGAGCGATACACGGTATATAGAATTGTTTCAGCTATAAAACCTGAAGATAGCAATTCTTGAAATTTGAAATCATTAAAATTAATATGATTCATTACCTTAAATACTAAAAATACAATTGTAGAAAAATAATTTTTTTTTCAAGTGAATCCAGGATAAGAAAGATTTTAATGAAAATTTATTTATAATTTTTTTTCAATTTTATATTTTTATATTTTTTAATTAAGTTTTATTAAATTATGCTTTTAATGAAAGTTCACACAGAGTTTGCAAAAAAATGAATCAGTCAAATATGTTTATGGAGAAATGGAAAACGTGGCAAATAATTCCTAAACACCATTTCATCGGAAATCCAAATGAATAATCGTGGAAGACATTGACGAAAGGTCCATAATTTGAGTTGCAGTTTTGAAACGGACTTTTGATCCTTAACAGCGACAGAAATGATCGTGTGTGTGTCCCAACAGGACACAGACACGCAGCGAGGCAACGCTGGAATTCCCTTCAATATACGAAACTGAAAAAAATTACTTCATTATATATCGTATAATAATAAATTATATGCAATAATATATATGATAATAAATTAGGTTAGGTTAAAGTAAAAAATTACATGATATATAATTATTATTACACGATTATTTAGGGAATTATGTATATTTTTGAAATGATGTTTACAAAAGATATATTTCAGTCCGGCTGTAATTAACTTAACTGCAAATTCCTGAATTTAAACCGCCAAGATTTGAATAACTTAAAACCGTAGTTCCCCACATATCAGTGCGCATGGCATGAGAGAGGGCGTCTTTCCATGATATGACGGGCTGTTTTCGGTTCTGCTCCAAAAAGGTTGCTGGTAACCTGTACATGAAGCTGAATTGAAATTTAAGCACTTGAAATTCCCTGGAGAAAACCAGCATGAGTGACATCGGCAAATCGTGATGATGTTTTTATAATCAGATCCGTAAATCGAGATGACGTCTATAAAGGGCACATAAAAACGTTATCTAATAAGATAAGAGATGCCAATCAAAACTTTTCGCTCCACTATATAATACTAATGACATGCCAAAATGTAAAAAAAAAAAAAAAAAAAAAAATTATCCAAGTAAATAAATTTTTAAAATATTTTACGTGTAGAAAATTTCATTTTTTCCTTCTCGTCCCGAATAACAAAAGCCATAATTTTTTTTTTTGGGAGAATTTCATTCAGCTATGAAAAACTTTTTATTCATGAATTATATTACGGGATCAGTTGCTTTCATATTACCCGAGGAGCTTTTCTCGTTGTTAAGGTCACGGGGAAAAATAAAGAGAAAACCGAAATGTTAAAAAAAAAGCTTTTCTTTTCATTTCTGTTCGGGGTCAGTTGAAAGAAAAGATACAAGAATCCTTTTTGTACAAGACAGTTGCTCATTTCAATTTCCTATGTGTTTTCCGTATTTCTTTTTCCAATAACCCACTTACGTTTTTTTTTCTCTTATGTAGGCGAATCGAAAGGAAAACTTTTTGCTCCTGGAAACTCGAATCCTGGGAGTTTCTTTTGTGCGAACGAGGATTTCGCCCGCCATGAACAAATAAGAAACTTTAACCAATAACAAACTTTCGCCGAGCTTAACTTATGATTACATAAATTCATTTTAATTAAATTCCAGGGTAATGTTTGAAATAAGATGGTTTTGTCATTAGAAAAAATCTTGATCTGTTCCGCGAAGCACCAATTTCCGAGTGAGTATTATTTCAACTTTTAATACCATTGAATTATGTCTTAAAAGCACTACACTTCGAATACTTATTGTTTGAGAAGTTATTTACCTAACGTTTCGCGGTTAATTTTTCCTACATTTAATATTCTTTATATTAGTTCCATTTCATTGCAAGAATGCTGCATTTAAATGTAGTACGTTAATCAATATCTTGGCAAATGAACTTTTAACTGTATAATTAGCTAAGGAAGTTATTGTTTCAGTGCATCTTTTCTCAATCCGCATTCACTCAATTGAACTCTACATGAAATTCATGTAACTGGAGATGTAAATTAAATGCATCTTTATCTCGAATCATTTTTCGAGGAAACATAATGAATTTGTAAGTATGAGTTTATGGCAAGAATATTGTTTTAAGTTTAAATGAAAGGAATAATTTATCGAAGCATAAATTAATTCTAATGTTGAAATAATTGATTTTGATAGACGAATTTTTTTTCATTTCTTAGAGAATTTGCTGTCTGAAACTTCAAAAATATGTTAAATTTCCGTATGTTATATATAAACACGTAAAAAAAAAAAAAAAAAATTTTAAAAACTATATAAAACTGAAAATATGTAGGAAACCACATTATTATAATATTATTCGTACGAAACGTAACAATATATTACGTTTTACATAAATTTCATCTTTGGGACCATTTAAATTTTAATATTCCGTCCCAAGTAAGCGCACTGACAACCTTAGTTTAGTTAACTCATGCTGATCTATAGGGGGATCATTTTCAATGGCACTAATCTCGTGTATCATTTGAGATACAAGTTAGTAATAAAAAAAGTTCGTGTCATTTAAAATAATTTTTAATTTTAAAAGCATTCTAGTTTTTTGTTTTTCTGCGAATAAAAAATAAAATGCATCTTATTTTTTTCGGAAGTTATTTTACCCAAAAAGGTTTTCTTTGGAATATTTGGTACACTTTTAAAATCCGAATGGGTTAACAAAATTTTTGATCCATGAAAAACGAAGTTCTTAATTTAACTGCGAACGTAAATGGTTCTATTAGGAGTTTAATTTATTCATTTCAGTTACTAAACAAGTTTCCCCGATCTCTTTTTAAATTATTAAAATTATTATTAAAGTCACTATCGGTTCTTAAATGAATTTTTGACTCCTTGCGCGGTAAAGATTCGGGGCGCGTCTTAGCTTTTTGACATTTTAAATTTTATTGTTATTTCCAGTAGATGGTAAATTTAAACCGCCGCAAACGCGGGTGAATCTTAACTTTATAATGACAATCCGAGAAGAAAGCGTAACTCAAGCTAAGTTTAGCGACATGTTTCAGACCGAAAAAGAAAGAGCCATTTAAGCAGCGATATTTTTTTTACTTTTAACAATTAAATCTCTCTCATCGAAATGTCTCCTCGCGCTCAAGTTTTCAGATATTTTTAAGCCCTTAAAAGCTTTCTCTACTTCGGAGTTTTTCATTAATGTTCACATTTTTCTTACCTTCCGGAGTAAAAAAGGAAAATTTTGAATTTCCCGTTAAAAGCCTTAACTCTCATTGTCGATCTGCCATCGTGGAGCTTTTCTCTGAGAATAAGAGTCGGGGCGGGGGGGGGGGGGTTGGGGGAACAAAGAAA
>JAOWBB010007308.1:0-10334 GCA_028565995.1 Ricinus marginatus
CCCCCCCCCCCCCCCCCCAATAAAATAAAATTAATGTAATGCGCGGTTAATGATCCGTGTTCACCAAACTCGAATCAAAGAATTTTTTCTCTTTTTCTTTTTTTTTGGGGGGCCCACCAAGGAACCAACGCAACACGTGAATGGGGCCCAAAATAGTCGGAAGCGTTCAGCGGTGCCAGATCGTCCCGGGAGTCCTTCGCGGCCTTTTTCAAGGACCGTTCCCATCTCCCCTTTGCTCCGGAAAACGCCGCGAGTCTCGAACTCGAAAGGGCTTCCCGACTGCTTCCGGGAGTCCGTCGGCAGATCCCTTTCGTGCGGGGGAGCAAACTGAAAACGCCCGTCCCGGAGCGAGAGGTCGAAGCGTTTTCGCCCCGAAACTTACTTTTTCTCCAGCGAGCACCAACCGCAGTACGGGTCCCTCGCGTCCAGGCATGCAGAACAGTTCGTGTAGCTCCCGCAGTGCTCGATTCTCATCTTGCTGACCTGCGGAGAAAAGAAAAGTTAAATTAGCCCTCGAAGACCGGACAAAGGGGATGGAAACGGGCCGCGATTACGGCGTTTCCCGGGCAATTTTTGCCGTCAGGCGAAGCGTTTAAAATCTCCATTGAGAAAAAGGCTTCCGGCTCTCCTCCCCGCTGCCGCAGACGTCCTTTTCGGTCATGCATTGTTTCCTCTGTGAGAAGTTCCGGATAATTACGAATCCTCTTTCTCTCCTTTCCCATTTCCCTTCCCCCCCGGGCTTCCATCCGTTTTTTCTCTCCTTCCTTCGGAAATTCTATTTTCGTAAAATTCGACTCGGAAGGGGCGACAAATTGAAACGGTTCTGTCTATTTGTTAGGAAGACAAATGGTGACGTATGGCGATAACGATCTTTTATAAGCAAATGTTTCCGTTCCCCCGTTTTCCTTTTTGCCCCCTCCCCTCCGTTTCCTCCCTCCCTCCCCCGGGACGGCGGCAGCGTCGCGTCTTCCTCGCGATTCGGAGGCTTTTCCGGGAGCCGCGGCCTCCCCCGCTTCGGCTGCCGCTCCTTCGGCCGGCGTCGGCGGTGCTCGGGATCGATTCGGGCGGGGAAAAAATTTCCCCCACCCCTCCCCGCGAACTTTCTCTTTGATGTGCGCAAAATTTCCCGCTTTTACCTCTCCCTCGCCAACCGGAAAGCGCGCCTCCCACGTTAATCGCCGCTTGCGAGGGGATAATCTCGTTGAGAAGCTTTCATCATCATCTCTCTCGGCCGAATTCCATTAGGAGGCGAGCGTTACGCCATTAAGGGCATCGGGGCATTAGGGCAGTAAACCCCGTCGTGTCTCTCCTTATATGGGAAAGAGCTAATGGCACGGCAATCTGTGTCCGACGCAACCGTTAAAAGCGTTTGAGTGTTCCGAAATGCATCCGTGGCCCGCTGCAAGAGCGTAATCCGATGATCGGCCTCGGGCGCGGTGATTTTCCTGCGGGGGGAGAGAGAGAGAAGGCACGGAGAGCGGTTTTCGACGTGACCGGGGCACGCGGGAGGAAAACGTCTTTTTTTTTTTTTTTTTCCAAATATTTTGTTTTTCCGCTACCTCCCCAGGTACGATGTCCGTTCCCGCGCGAGTCACCCGCCGCTCGAAGACAGCGCCAAACTCTCGAAAGCGTTCGATCCGCTCTCGAATATTTTACGACGAAACGCACCGCTGACGCTAACACGTGTGCGACACTTAAATTTAAACCTAGATTTCGGTGCCGCGGAGCAAGCCGGGTTCGTTTTGTCGGCACTCAAAAACGCATTTTCTCGGCGGCTGTCGGTGGATGAACGGCAGAAGAAGTGGATTTGGTTAAAAGAAATTTTTAATTTGGCAACAGCACCGACTTCTTAAAAAACTCGCCTGCAGCGCCGACACCCCCACCGTGCTTCCTTAACAACCCCGAAGTAACCGCCCGATCGATTCGTCTTCGTCGCCACTCTTTGGCAAAGGTGTGACAGAGAATCCGTTCCGCCAAACGCAAGGCACCGGGCGACGTCCTCGCTTCCCTTTACATCTCCTTCTTCATCGGGCGGCCGAGCGTTCGGTGCTTCCGCTTTGAAATTTTGGCGGAAACCGTCAATGCTTTTTCGACACGTGAAAAACCGCTCGGTCGATAAAACCATTTTCCGCCTCTCGTTCGGGTCTTTCCCGGGTGCGAGGACCCGATCCGGTCCTGGTCCCTCTGCCGTCATTTGACGATTGCAGCGGGGGAGGGGGTTGCTTCCTCGACGCCTCCTCCCCGGTCCGCCGCTCCAGTGGGAGTTCGACCCCGCTTTCATCCCTTCGGGGGTGGGGGGGTGGGAACCGATTAAGCAGCTTTTACGTGACCGCGGCTCGTTTCACTTATCGTGTGCCGTGACCGAACCTCCGAATATATCGCGGCACGAAATTTTTCCCGGTCTTTTTCTTTCTCCGGCTGGAACGCATTCGTCATTCCGTCGCTTAAATCGGTCCGGGCTTTCCTTCCGAACGGCGGCGTCCGTCGGTCCACCTGCGGAAGGGCTTGCGGACGCACCCGCGTGGAAAACAGTTCTGCGAGGCTGCGGATGCGCTCTCGGTTCCGGCCGTGAGCCTTCCTCCCCCGTTAAACGGTCTCCCGGAGCTTTAACACGTAATTACCAGATAATTAGAGTCTTGAAAGCCCTTTTGTTTTATAACCGCATTTTCCCTCTTATCCGGTGAAGAGCGCGGGACTCGCGATTATAAACCTTTTTCTTCTTCCCTTTTGCCGCCCCTTCCCCCCCCCCCGATTTTCCCAACCTTTGTCCGCGTTAATTTTCATCATGCATCGGTCTCGCGCAGAGGCGGAAGGTGCAAGACGCCGCGTCATTAAGTGCTTGACTTACCCTTTGCGAAAGCCCGAAAGCGCGCCCCGCCGGGGGGTGGTTTCCTCCATCCGGTTCGCTTCGATTTCCGGAGCCCTCACGCGAATCGAATAATTCGGCAACGCAAATGCATCGAAACCGGCTCCCCGATATGAAACGCATGCGATTTCCCCCCCGGGGTATTTCGTGCGCATTTTGGGCATGCGACACGATTTGTCGCATTTGCCCGATTCCCGACGCCGACCCTGATCGGTCGACCGTCGGATCTTCCGCCCCTGCTCGTCCCGGCCGTAAAGGATCCAGCTGGAGTCCGAGATTCCCGCGCCGTGGGTTTTCGCACTTTGGACAACCCAAACGCCACGATTCACGAGGCATTTACCTCCCGGGCTTTGGCGTGCATTACGCGTTTTGTCGGACTCTTGCCGGCGCGGTATCTTCCGTCCATCTTCGATGCCTTCCCGTCACGACCGCACGTCTCTCCGTGTTTTCATGCAAACGGAACATTTTTAAATGCGAACGGTCCGTTGCTTTCTCCCTTTGTGCTATTATTATTACTTTTTTTTTTTTTTCTTTTTGTGCTTGTGCCCGGACAATGACATTACAATTACATTCCGACTGCGAGAGATAGACTTCGAACATTCTGAAAGAGCTTTTTTAATATGAAATGAGGAGGATCGCAGGAGGGGAACGGAATCGTAAGAAAAACTCATTTCAATCATGATGCGGATTTGATTTTCTCTTTTTTTCCCTCCCCCGCTTGTTCCTGTCGCAGCGGACGGAAAGGAAACGTTTTCTCGTTTAAGTTTCCGGTTTCGAAAGCGTTCGGCGATCGCCTTTTCTCAACCTCCGCCCCGACCGCTGCCTTCTTCGTCCGCATTTTGAATCGAGATTTTCCAATTTGCTTTCGATACCGGCCCCGCGTTCGATCGGAGCCCGCTCCAAAATGATCGCATCATCCGGGCGCGCCTCCCTCTATCTGCCGCAAAACTCTATCAAATTAAATAATTCCACTTATGAAAATACATTAAACAAAATCCATTAGTTTAACGAGCAAATTTGATTGATTTCCTCAGTTGCCGGCGCAGATGCAGATCGGTGATGAATCAAGATCGGATCCGATGGTCGGGAGCAGCAGCGATCTTGAAAGGGACTAAATTTTAAGCTTTTCCTGAGGCGAAGATCATTCATCATATGTCGGGGTGGGGCGGGGGTTGGTGGTGGGGGAAAGGGGTAGAGAGATGGAAAAATTTTTATTAATACAACTTTGCGGAAAAAAAGAAAAAGGTTTTTCCCAGGTTTTTACGGCACCGAAATACCTGGCCGTTCGCCCGGCTCCATCAGGAAGGGCCGAGCTCCTCTCGCCGTTTAAAAAAACGGCCCCCGGAGCTTTTCATTTTTCGAAATTTTAGAAATTTTACCTGCTCCTAGAAACTTTCGAGTCTGCCCGGGTTTCACCGGGGGAAAAAGCTTCGGGATGACTCCCGAAAAACATCGGGAGAATCAACGCCATTATCTTTGCCGTAAACCATCTAAACGGCTTATCCTCGGGGAATGAGTCGAATTTTCGGATGCGAGCCTCCGGTTTGGGCAGTCGTCATTCCTTCAGCTGAGTTTCGAATGCATTTCATTCGCTTCTCCCCCCGGCGTCTCCCGGATCCGGAGAATGCTGACGCGATTTGCTCGACCGCACGGGGAAATGCGGTGCTGTTGCGCGGGAGGTGGCGCCTCCTCTCCCTCTCCCCCTGTTGCTTTCCCGGGGAAGGCAAAAGTTTTTCGATTTTCGAAAAAAAAAAAAAAAGGTGGAAGTTCAACGTTGGCGCACCAAATTTCCCCGCAGTTCCCGCAGACCACGGATTCGAAATTCGGCAGGCTCGCCCTTTAATCGGCCGAAGGGGAAAAGGGGATTTCTTTTCCCTCCCCCCCCCCGATCCTTTTGACGCCGAACGAATTCCCAAACCCGTCCGGTGCATGACCGGAATGAGAAGGAGGACGAAAAGGTCGGAGCAGTCCGACGCATTCCGGCGACAATCGTCAAGTTTCGATAAACCGCAGGAAATGCCAAAAGCTTTCCCATCCTCGGAGTCGCAATTAAGCAAACTTTCCTCGCCAATATGAAAGGCAACGCTTTCCGTTTCGAGTATCGGCACGAAAACCGGAACGGGACTACAGAAACAATTCAATTTTTGGACTGATCCACGGATCGGAGGCACACCGAAGGCAACGGAAAAAGGCTGCGAGTGCTCCAGCGGCAATCTCCCGCGGGTCCCATCACTTCTTTTTCTACAGGATCATCGGGAGTCGGTACCTGATTTGCAATCTTCCCTTCTTTTCGCTCGCTTATCCTCGATGGCTTGCTTTTGTGCGAATGATGGCGCCGCAACCGTTTTACGCTGCAACTCTGTTTCTTAAATCTCACTCTTTCAAAAAAATCGCTTTGACGATCCAAAATGAATCTTCGGGAACTGCAATTCAAAATTCACCGTCCATTTGTGCGATTCCAACGTCCCGTTTGAAAAAACATTCAGCATTTGAAAAACCGTCAAGCAGTCACGCGGAATTTCCCTTCTCCTCCTGCTGCGGGAAAACTCCATAGGGTTATAAGTCTTAAAAAACACTGCAAACACGTTTTCCATTTTCCGAGCTCTCCTTCCCCGCCAAAGCGTTCGCGATTGCTCCGTAAGTCACCTCATCGATGTGCCGACGACGTTTCACAAGCAGCGACCACAAACCGATCCTCTCGTTCACATCGTCCCGTTCGAGGCACCGGAATTAAGCGAAATTAAACCAAATCCGCCGACGAATAAAATATTTTAAGGTTACGTGTTCGGTGATTTACCGTCTTCGGCGTCGTTCGCACCTGAGTGTGGATCGCATCCATCAATTTCGATCGCCTGCCCGCCAGATCCGCACGCTACGCTCCTTCGACTGCAGAACGACACCCGAAGCATCTTCGTCCCCGTCGAGCGCAAAGGATTTTCGCTTACGTTCGAGGTTGGTGCACGATGAGAGAAAAATTCGAATCAATCTTGAAAGTAAATTGCGAAGCGAGGTTGCGACGGAATTCTCGATTACCATGACTCATTGTTATGTCATCCCCGCTTTTCATCCCCCTTGCACCGAACCGTGAATAAGTTATTGCCGCATTACTGCGGGGACGAGCACGGAGCCTCCACCTTTAATTATTCATCATATCAACTCAATTTGTCTAATCGGAAGGTCGCGTCAGCAACCAAATCCTTCCGTGTAACGCCGGGGGGAGGGGGAGGGGGGTGAGAAAAAAAAACAACGGCGGTGCACGATCGCTTCACCTTCGTGCACAAACCCTTTGGACCTCGCTGCCGCAAGGCATTCGAAACCGAGAAGCTGCCACGGCGGAAGTCGACTCTTAAAGGTGACGAGCCAGATCGGGGGAAAAACAAATTCCACCTTTCTCGTACCTTTTTCCCCCGTCGCCTAAGGGCGATTTCCTTTGTGCACCTCAATCAAATCGATGGTTTACAATGCAAAAGGGTTGAGAAAAAAAATTTTAAAAAAAAAAGGGATGGAACGACGATAAATCAGCTTACTCCTTTCTGTGTAATTGTAGAAGGACGAATGCGAGGACAAAAAGAATGAATGGAAGAAAAAAAGCAGAAAAGGATTAATAACATTCTTAGGCCGTCAGAAAAGGACAAAGGAGTAAAAAAAAGTTCCTCCGGAGAAGTTCCATTCTCCAGGAGAGTTCAACTGTAAGCAATTCATCTGCGTCGATTCTTCCTTCTTTATTTTCTTCTCCTTCTTCTTCTTCTTCTTCTTCTTCTGCTGTTGCTGCTGCTGCTGCCGCCGCTTTATTCTGTCCCTGCACTTTCTCACCCGTTTTTCCAAAGTCGGCGGCCCGGCTCACATTTCCGGCTTTCTTTTCGCGTGTTCCCTGGCCCGCGGTCATTCTCCTCGCGTCTAACTTCCGAACACCGCTTTTTCGCCGGCTCTCACGATACACGATCAACTGCCGGGGCTTTTCGTGAAGTTTCCGAAAGTAGCGTGGAGAATCTTCGGGGAGAAGACGCCTTTTTCGGATCGGGAAAGGCTAACGATCCCGCTCTGCCGATGACGAAAAAAACTCTCTCATTATGAACTCGGCGATTAAGGGATAATCAAGGATCGCAATCAGAAAAACTCAGACCTTTAAAAGGTTGCTCCTCAATGGTGACTCTTCGGGAGGGAGACCATCCAATGTAAATTTTAAGAAAATGGAGAATTACAAAACGAACCGAGAACGTAATCCAACTTCCCTAACACAATTAAAATTTGAGCGACGCTTAAAAACCATGAGAAATAAGTGTAAATAATAAATATTTAGTCAAAAAGTCAAAAAGTTACCCGATTTGTAAATGTTAATTTATTTCTGCAAGTAAATCATGGGGTAAGGAGAGCGGAGTGACATGTTTGGACTGCCTTTTGAGAGAGAGACCGAAAAGACAACCCGCGGGCAAAAGAATTTCGTTTACTCTCTTGCAAAGCCTCCACCGCCTTCGTGCTGCTGTGCAGTCTCCAATTAGCTAACCCAACTGCCGTCAACCGAAAAGCTCGTTCGACGCTGCCGGCAATTTCAGGCGACCGATCCGGGCCGATGGCCGCCGCATCAAATTTGGACTTTTCTCTAATCGAAATCGACGACCCTTAAAAAAATTACATTTTCTGTTTATTTCGCCACTCCACACACGCACACGCACACGCACAACCCCCTCCCCTCCCGAGAATTTCCGTGCGTGCTTCGAAATGTTCGTGCCGTTTTTTTTTTCTGCGCTGTTGCTTCACCCCAGGTCTTCGACACCAACAACTTGGAAGCAAAAAAAAAAAAAAAAAAAAAAAAAAAAAAAAAAAAAAAAAAAAAACACGAGAGCTGGAAAAACGTTTTCGCGAGCCGCGCACCGCAGGGCCTTTTCCGGAAAAGGAAAACGGGCAACTTGGCATCATCGAACACCGAAAATTTCGTCCCGCCCCGGGGGGAAGACAAACCTGCCGAGGCGGAGCGAGGCCCTTCCAATAGCCGGAAGGCCGGGCGACGACGGGAAGAAACGGAAGCGAACGACGCTGAGATTCCAGCAGCATCCGCAGTCCGACGGTCCACCTTTTTGCCCGGCTCCTCTCCTGCCGTTCGCCGACCATTCCGAAGGCTCCGCTTCCTCAAAAGAATTAATCTTCTTCCTGCGGTTACGCTAACCGGGAACAGCCGACAGGAAGGGGGCCGGAGAGGGGCTCGCGAAGAATCGAGTCGGTGCCGGAATTAAATGTCTGGAAGCTTCTCCAGATTTAATCTTCATTTTCCACGAGCCAAATCTCTCCGCTCTTCCGTCGGTCTTCTTCCCTTATTAATAAATTGATTTTTCCTCTTTGTAAATTCCATCCGCAGTCACGAAAATTTATTACTAAAACGTTGTTACGGAAGTTTTCCAGAGGAAAAAAAAAAAGTTTTTTGAGATTTTGCTCCTTCTGCGAGCGCTGCGGGATCGAAGTGCGCTCCGATCCTTTCGCCTCCAGCTCCGGGTTGGAGGGAATCGATTTGTCTCTCGCTTAAGTTACCCATTTTCCAGTAGTCACATTCCGGCAAAGTGGAAAAGGAGCTTTACCGAAAATTTCTTCCCCTCCTCTTCCTCCCCCTCATCCCCCCCCGAAAAGCTTTTGAAGCGTTAGCATAATTAATTAGCGAAAGGTTTAATACTATCCCGGGATGTGCATTAGGCAAAATATCGTGCATTTAGTCGGGTAAAAGCTTTCGTTTCTTACGGCTCTCTCTCGCTGCGGAAAAAGCAAACGGTGCGTGGAAGTTTAGACGAAGGGACGAAAACTTTTTTTTTTAAAAAAAAAAAATACACCCCCGCCGCCGCCGGAAAACCGAAACGGTGGCGGCAACATTTCGATGCTTCTCCGTGCCCTTCCGCTTTTACGACACCGTTCCGACCGCCACGCCCGGAAAATTCGACCCGAAAAAAAAAAAAAAAATGAAGTCGGTCCCGCGCTTGGAAAAAGCGATTCTCAAGATGATGCCATTAATTTTTCGCAGGCAATCGATTTAGTTTGAAAGCTTCCGTTTTCCGGTTTTCCAACTTGTTGCGGCCACGGTCTCGCGAGTCCGTTTCGCATGTCTTCCGGCTCGGTTTGGCTCCGTGGAATCGAAAGCGTTTTACCAAGATTAAAAGGACGAAAAATGCCCGGTAGGGCCCCGAAACGAAATCGCCGACGCTCCGCTCCGACTAGACGAGTCCTTTTTACTGTCGTACGTGTGCATGCATACGGTTTTCCTGCGGAGTTTAATTAGTAAATCAAATTTTATATAATTCGAGTTCTACGAGCTCCTCTTTGTGCCGAACGGTCGGGGAGATGAGACGTCGGCAGCGAGGGCAAAGGCAAAGATCCGGAAAATCAAAGAGACTCTTTCGGGAAAATTTTTCCCGGAGGGAGCTTTTTCGGAAAAGCGCCCGCGTCTCGGCTCCCCGAACCTTCAATCCTTTCGACCGAGGAAATCCAAAAAGGGTCCGGCGCTGGCGGGGCAGCTTCTGCTCTCGCAAGCCGCGAGGGCGAGGGTGCTTCCGGTTTCGCAAAATAACCGCAGGCTTTCGTGGGATCTCGAGCCCGATTCCTCGGCGACTCGGGTCGGAGCATAGAAAATGGGAATTGCAAAACTCCGAAGGAACGACAGAAAAAAAAGGCTCTCGAATGTTGCGGAAAGGATTTCGAGAGCATAAATTATTCCCGGGGTCAAGGGTGAAAGGTCGGAAAGGAAACGGTGGCACACGGTGAAAGCAATAGATAAACAAATAAAACAAAGAGGAGCTTTCGCGTTGAAATAAAAGCTCCTGCTGTCGCTGCCGTTCTCGGATTAAAGTGCCGAACGAAGGGATTATGGCAATCAATTGTCCTTCCTGCTTCGCTTTTTACGTTCGTTAACGGATGCAAAATAACAAATTGTTATGAATAATTTAACCGAGTTAATAACCGCCATCTGGAGCAGCAGCTTCTCAGCACGGCCGGGAACTCTCGCGGGGCTACTTGTCTTTCAGCAGGCCGCGGGCACATGCTGCGTGTTTAAGATGCCGGCAGTGAGCTTCGGGTCGGACGCTGCGGCTACGTCGGAATTCGAATCGATTCCGAGCGACCGACGGCCGAATGGGAAACGCGGCAATCTTTCCGTGACACCCTCCTGCTCCCGAACGCGATAATTTCCTGTCGGATCAGCGTAACACGTGGGCGTTGCACGAAGATTGAAGTTCGGAAAATCGTAAAAGCGAAGGAAAGAAAAAAGGTTTCCATTAGGGCAGAATCTACTCGAGAAATTTACGGCGCTTTCCCGGTTAACTGATGTGCCCGGCATCTTACACGCAGATGGAACGGAAAGTTTTGAAACTTTACCGTGAACCGTTTAATCCCGGGTCAGTTCGTTGCTCCAAAAACAAGAAAAGATTTTTCAATTACATGCAAAAACAATTTATCTCTTTCGCGATTGAGGATTTTTCCCCCCCCCCAACAC
>JAOWBB010007309.1:0-10330 GCA_028565995.1 Ricinus marginatus
TAGGCAGTTCCGAAGGGTTAAATTTATTGCTTGCACTCCCATTCCTCTGTGTGGCGGCGACAAAAGCGTCGGCTGCTCCGGCTCGACCGACGCTCGAAAACTGCTGAACATTTCTGCGGGCATTTCCGAATCGGATTCCTCTTGTTCTTTTTCAGTTCCCCCCCAAAAAAAAAAAATTATAATTCGTTGGTTTGCGCTGCATCTCTCCGAGCGAGATCCGCGAACAAGTGGAAGACTTTGACTTTTATTTTTGCACCCTTAAACAATCCTTTTTTTTTTTCGTCCTCGCGCCAAAACCAACGCTGATGAGTTGTTTATTCGGGTTAGCAGGGATCGGGATCGGTCCGCGCTCTTTTCTTACCCCAATCTCAAGGAGCGCCCCATTTATCCGTGCGACTTGGGTTAGCTGATGCAGGAAGGGCGAGCGAGGCGTCTTTTCGCGCGTCACGCACCCCGGGAAAGGACCGGAAACGGTGGAGGAATCTCTGTTGGGTCGAAACAAAGGTTTGTCTGTCGCACGGTGCGCTGGGCGGATGCGCCGCAAAGGAAACGGAGCTCGGCGGCGGGTCTCGCCGTTGGATTTCTATTTGACGGAAAAGTCCGGTGGTTTTTCACTTTTCGGTCACTAATCGAGTTTTCCGATTTCAGTGCGAAAATGGCATCCACATTTTTTCTTCCACTTCACGTTTTTTTTTTTTTTTTTTTTGGAGAAACAGTCACTAAATTATGTACGGGGCATCGAGAACGGTGAAAAATTGGACCTTTCGCAAATGGAATCTGCTTAGTTTTCTGTGCTTCGGCAGACGAGATAGGGGATGGAAATATTTTTTTCCATTAATCTTGCAAGATCGATTGTTCCAATGCTGTTTGATTTTCCGTAACGGGGTTAGAGAGACTTGGATTTTTTTGAATAATAATCCGTGCACATGATTTTATAATGTATGAATATACTAATGTTGAACTACGGAAATCAATGAGTGAACACGTTATTGTAACAAATATCAAAAGCTCTGTTATCAAAGCAAAGATGTATGTATTATATATATATATATATTTGAGGAAAATTCGACGAATTGCTGTTAATAAATCGCTTTAAACAGCAACTTTATCGCCGGTTAAAATAAGTTCAGTATTTATGTAATAAGCATTATATGGGGTGATTAAGAGGTGGAAGTATCATTCTCCTGGCAGTTTCAACATAGTAATGTTGCGCATTTTCTCATGGCTAAAAATATTATGTTACATCACTGACATTTCTAGTTGGTAAATTTTATTAGCTTCTGTCACTTTTATCCGACGACGGGTCAATTTCGAATGCTAGCTTGTATAATACGTGATTCACGTTGTTCGGTGTAGTGCTGAATGAATGATCCGCAATGGTTTTCGCTTAAAACCAAGGCCTTGGTCGAAATATTTATTTGTAGGATAATAAATTAGAAAATTATGTATTGGGAGTAGTTAATGAAATGAGGTGCTATTGCACAACGTTTTTTGTTTATTTATTTATTTATTTATTGATTTATTTATTTATTTATTTATCTATTTATTTCTTTAATCCGGAAATCACCGTCACCAAAATTATGAAATTGCTGGCTCGGAACATTTTGACGAGTTACACGTTCATAATTAATGACACTTTTAATTTCAAAATGTTGGATTATTACGGTAACCGTTCGTTGAACATGCAGCATTTACCTTACGAACAGAGGCCGTTTTTAATGGGGAAAATTATTGTCTGAAATGCAGGGAAGCGTTTTGATATGAAATCTAGCTGTCTGCCTTTGTCTGCCCCTCTTGGGTTTTAGCACACGTATCCCTAGCCCTATCCTCCCCGTGATATATCGCGGTGTATATGAAAATTTATTTGTATGCAAACAAGAAGTGAAAGGGCTGAAGAATGAGGGTGGAAAGTTAAACTCATTTTTTTTTATTGTAGCAAGAAGGTTTTCGACTTAGGTATGGGGGGTGGGGGGTAGGGAAAAAGCGAGAATATATAAAACTGCCGAGCGCAGTAAATAATTTATAGTTCAGACGTATGCAACCGTCTCCCGTGCACGTGGTAATTACTCAATATGTCGGATTAACTCAAAATGTTAATCTTGAGGAGAAATTAAAATTTTCGACGTCTCTCGCGGGGAGATTTTCCAGGTCCGACGGTCGAACTTATGCGCGAAGATTTGTTTCCATACATTTCAGCGACAAAGCGCTTGATCGCGAATGACGGGCGAATCTCTTACAGATTCCTTGCCAGCAAGGTTTCTGATCCTTCTCCAGTGAGGGAGCCGTGCACGCCAAGGCCCAAACGAATTCTCTTTCGGGGCCTCGCGGGATTGGCAGTGCCGAAATGAAGTTCGGAATACGGGAGCTCGTCTACGCTGCGCGCCTCTGCGCATCCGCAATCAATTAAAGAAGCTTTTCACATCTTAAGTTAATGGTTCGTCGTAAATATAATCCTGTAATTTTTTTTGCTTTCGAAGCAAACTCGAATTTCAAACATCCTTTTAGGCATGTCAAGATCAACGACCATCGACTTGACCGATGCGCTATAATTAACACGGATTTTCAGGTTTAAGGTCCAAGGAGCCTTGTACCCAAATAGGAATTTCAATTCTGGGCTCTCCCCAATAACGACCGAGTCGTTTGTCATTGCATCTTCCCGTTCCGACCTTAGTGCCAGCGTGTGTTGCCGCCGTCACCGTCGTTTTCAAGGTACGCGCACGTTATTAAGGTCGAAGGAATGGCTCATCCGACCTTGTCTTCTACTTGAAAATTGGGAAAGTCAAGGATGGACCGAATCGGACACCGAGGAAAGACGCCTCGGCCGACGTCACGGCGCGGAGTCCTCGACGTCCTCGCGGTCTGGTACCTTCCGGCAGCCGCACTCTTTTCGGAAGATTGGCGGTTAGGTCGCCTGCGGAGGTTTTCTCTTCCCCGCTCGTGGGCGTCCAAGCTGCCGGAGGCAAGCGAGGAAAAACGCGAGGGCACCTGACCGAAGTTGCAGATCACGAGGAACTCGCCCGCGTTTCGAAGCCGCGGATGAGGCAACCGCTATAAATAGACGGTAACGCACCGGTCGAACGAGGTCTTCGGCAGCTCGTGGCGCGCGGCTGCTCTGGACGCCAGCAAAGCGGCCGGGAAAATCGAAAGTTTCGGATGCGTTGCCTCCGCCGGCGGGATTACATCACTCGAGGAATGCCCTGCCCGGGCTCTGCCTTCTTTTTATTGCTCTCCCATTCGGCGAAATATTCAGCGCAAAAACCTGTTTGGAAACCTTGAACTCTTGGACCGCGAATGACGTCACCTGCATTGTTTGTATATGGTCTGTTCGGTGCGGTGTCTCGCTTTGCGGCGGTGACATCATCTCGATCGAGATTTCGATTTTTTCTCTCTCTCTCTCTCTCTCTCTCTCTCTCTCTCTTTTCCCTTCCTCCTTTTCTGCTTCCACGTCTTTCGGTAAGAGGCGGCGGAGAACTTCGCAGCGGATTCTCCGATTCCGGCTTGCTCGCAGCGGAGAGACGGAAACATTTACCGCCTCGGAGCCGCGGATTTAAGGGCGAATCCGAGAAAACCATTCTCTTTCCCCGGCCATTTTGCACTTTAAATCCATTTCACCCTCCCCGAGTTTTTGCGGATAATTCGGGGTTTAACATTTTCGCGATTCGAGGTCGAAATCGCACAAATGGCGCTCTTTGTTGTCTTCATTTTTGCATAGTAAAATTTTTTTAGGAGGTAGCGGAGTTTGACGGCGGTATCCGACGCAGCAGGGAAAATCTCCTTAAACGGCAGAGCAGAGGAAACATCCTCCGTAGGTGAGACGATTTCTCGAATCGATTTTTCCTTTCGATATTATAATTTTTTCCTTCCATTTTCGATTTCAGGTGAGTTGTCATTTGTCGCACAAAATAATCTCGAAAAAGGGAACCGAACGACAGCATCGTTAGATGCGTTTAGCACCACGTAAGTTTTGAGACCGAAATTTTATCCTTTTCCTCCCGCCGTCCTAAATAAAAAATCAGTCCGAGGCGTTTCTGGGGGTTGCGAGCACGATCTGCTTTAGGACAAAACTCGTACTGCTTGAAACACGGTTTAAGTCGCTTAAAATTATTTTGTCTCAGACTTAATTTAGATTAAATAATGAATAAGCTGCATTAATTTTCCTCGGATTCACATTCCCTGGACTGGATTTGATGAATTTTGCTCGGGTTACTTCTGCTCTGCTTGATTCTTGAGTGTATTTTCTATTCCGTGTTTTAATTTTTAATTTGCGAAGCTTAAGATTTTTTTTTTTTTTTTTTTTTTTTTTTTTTTTTTTTTATAATTCCGTTCCCCGTTGAAAACGAAAATTGAATTCATGAGGAATGAATTGATGTTTTGATTGCTTATAATTGGGTGTCTGGCTTTTATTTTTTCGTGTAAATCTCCTGTGCGAAAGCTCCGCCATGAAATATAAATGAGAAATTTGAATGAAGCAAGAAGAATTTTTGGGGGATTAGTTTTGAAGTTTGTTCGATGGAATTAGTCAATTTCACAATCTGTGAAAAACCCCTTTCACAGGTAATTTTCCGTTGTGCCGTTTTGGAGATTTTCCGATTCGGAAGAGGGTAGTTTTTCCTTCGGATGTTACGGTTTTTTCATTTTTATGCGTAAGCACTTCCTTTTAATTATTCTCCCCTCGGGCGTTCATTCGGTAACCCCGCCCCCCCCGCCCCCGCCCTCCCCCGTAATTGTTAATTATTTTTCTTGTCGTAAGAAAAAACTTTCGGGGATGGTGCGAAAGGTTGAAATCTCAATTTAATTTAAGTGGAGAACAAGTCGAAAAAGGGATAGGATACAGATTTTGACTTTTTATAAAATGAAATTGTTAGGCGAGCGCAAAGAGGAATTAAGACTAAAAGCTTTCCTATTCCATTACATCGCCAAACCTAATTTAAAATTATTACACAATTCAACGAATTAACGCTGTAAATGGAAGGCCCCTAAATAAGGGTCTATTAACGTTGCATACAGTCAAAAAGAAAGGAGGAAAAAAAAAAATTTTTTTTTCATCCCCCGGAGCGAAAAAATTTCAAGATGGCGTTTTCGGGGATGATATTTTAATTCAATCCCTGCGCCGCTCCGCTGTTTCACCGAAAAATGAAAAGCCTTCCCTAATTTTTGGCTCCAGGCCTTTCCGTTTCTTAATCCTTTGCTTTTTCCCCGCTTTGTATATCCTTACGTGGGAATTAATTTGAAGCCGGTCAGTTTTCCATCCACGGCGGATTGATTCCCGGCCAATGAAGCAAAAGCGATCGCGGATGAAAATTACCCGTGGTCCCCTTTTCCCCATTGGTTTTATCCCCTGCTTATTCGCGACCCTTTTCCTGTGGGTATTCGAACCGTAAGTCTACAAAATTACCGCATATGTGGAATATTGGAAAATTTTCCCAAGTTTGGGACCCCATACGAGATACAATAATGAAAATTTATTTATATAGGCGAATTGCTGATAGGGAATGATCCGAAGGCGACGATAAAAGGTAAACTCAGCTTGTTTATTGTGTCTCAAGTTACTCGAGGGAGGGCAAACACGCCAGTAATTGGCCACTCCCCACCCGGTTTCATCCCTTTCTTCCAGTCGTGGCTCCAGGTAATTTTTTTTTTTTCCCCTCGGACGCCGAACGCAAAACGATCCTCGATCATTTCTGTAAATTGGGTTAATCCCCGAACGAAAAAATATCGCATTAATATCCAATTCCCGAGAAGAGAATTACCCTGGAAAAATTGATTTTATTATTGTTGTTATTATTGTTGTTGTCGGTGTTGTTTTTCCCGCAGCAGAGTTAATCGCGATCGACTTATCCGGGTCTGCGTTAGTCGCATATGGTGAAAGAAAGGGACTGATATCCGTCATGCGCCGTGGAGAGAGCCTCGACGGACACGTATGCTGTCACGGAGTGGAAAATTCAGTGCGCGGCAGAATATCCTACGAGTGCGGAAACAGCTCGGAAAATCAAGAGTGCGATTTAGTTAATTACATTGAGATTACATTGTTAAGCGAGGAGTGATTGGTGGAATGTGCATGGAATAACAGGCAGGAACTGTAGGAAAATTAGAGCTTGGCATGTAACAATCGGGAGCAGGCCAAAATGCCGCCAGGTTGGCGGGGATTTAGCGGATGGTGAACATTCTTGGACTCCCTCGATCCAAGGAAAACGCTGAAATTCCATTGCTGCCAACGACGATACCCTAAAATATTATGAATGTCTATCGCGGACGAATAAATCACGATGAAATGCTTATTAATGTCGTATTTATTATGATAAACTGCCTGATTGATTGTCTGCAGAAATATTCCGAACAAAATACAGCTCCGTTGTTTGAAAGGGAGGTTTAGGGGCAGGTAAAAACGTGCAATTTTATCCGAACCCGACAGAGGAGAAATTGGTTTTTTTCTGTTCAGATAAAAAAAAAAAAAAAATATTTTTAGCGCTGCATTTTTGAGAAATAAGTTTCCGAAGTTATTATTTTTGTTAATTTGGAGCTTTACCAATAAGAATTTGTATTTTATTTTTCATTCCCGCAGCCGTTTGTTAAACAATGCACAAAATCATGCGATTTTCGTCGCTTGCGATGGATTTTCAAACGAAAAATCATTTATCCATACACTTTATGAAGCTAATTTTCCGTTTCCTCAATATTGTTTTTAACTCTTGCTTGGAGTTGTGAATTGCCGTTAATTCGGAATGGAAAAAAGAGAGAGAGAAAAAAAAGGGGCATTATGTATGTTGATGCTCAAAAAGAATTCTTTTCCCGGTTTTCTTTAATTGGAAGCTAAGTCAGCAGAGCAAAAGTGAGGGTTTTCCTGCTGAAAAATCCTTTTTTTTTTTTTCTTTTTTGTGATAAATGATTTTAGAGAGCAGCGGGGAAAAGTTTATATTTGTTATACGTCGGAATAAAAAAGAAGAAGAAAAAAAAAAATGGAGCCTTTGCGACGCATCGTTGTGCGAGTTTGTCCGATGACGCTGCTCTTTTCACGGGACAGCGTAAAAATTTGGTGCGGATCAGGGGATGGGGCCGAAGGGGCAGCCGGCTTCGAATGAGGGAGGCGGAGACGCGAATTTTCGCAGGGGAAATTTTTATCCCGCACCGGCCGTTTGCGCGTTTGAGGCACTGGGAAAATTGCGAGCGGTTTGATGAAAAATTCCCGAAAGAACCGTGAAACGCTGATGCCCGGCAGCAACAAGCCGCTCGCGCCCCCGGGGAAAATTAACGTCAATCGATCCCGGAAAATGTTAAAGAAGGGATTTTCAAAACTAATCGCGGCATTTTCAATCGCGGTTTCGCGAGTGAAAATTTATCGATGAAACTTGAAAGTCGCCTCCCGTTTTTTGGGCGCAATTGGAAAAGCGCTGAATCGGCAACCGGAAATCGGACTGTTTTCGCAGTCTGCCGCAGGAAGAAGAACAAGGACCCTTGACATTGAAAGGATGGAAAAAAAAAACTTTTTGGTTTTTACACGCAGTGACGCTAATTTCATTTCCCCGCACGGACTTTTCCGGCATTTTGTTTGTATTTTTTAACATGCATGTCATGGACAACGTTTCTCTCTGTTGGATTCTTTTAGTCCCTTGTCAGCTTTGAATTCCGTGTTTTATGAAAACTCCATACCTTAGGCTGTTTATTTAATTTTAAACTTCAGCTTTGGCAAAAAAAAAAAAAAAAAAAAACAGGCGCAATTAATTACTACATGTGTCAAAAAAACTACGTTTTATTATTTGCGATTATGTCTATGTCGAAGATTAAATTTTCATATTTTATAAATGTGCTTCTATATCACAATCGGATCCGTTCAAACGTCGATCGGCAGTGCCGGGCTCCGAAAAGGGCAGGTTCATCTTCAGTTCAAATGTCACAAACTTTGTCCTCTTGAGATGGAAATTTCGAATCTTGCTTCTTTGCCGATTCCTTTTGTTCCTGTTACATTCCTCTCGGTGCCGCTCTCGTTACGTTCTTCAAATCTCTCATGAAATGTTTCATTCATTCTCCTTTAATCTCCTCGATTTTGGAATCGTTCACGTCCATATAATATCTTTCCGTTCTTTTCCACAACCACGTTTCATTTCACAAAGCAGAAATTTATTATTTATCAATTTTTCTCTTTTCACTCATTCGTTCCGATACAATAAAAAAAAAAAAAAAAAAAAAAAAATATATATATATATATATATATGCACCAGAGCAAGTTTCTTTTTTCTTTTTTCCGTGATGCCGAGATACAAATGCGTTATAAAACACTGCGCTGGATAAGGGGGTTGGAAATTTGCTGACGTGGCGCAAAATCCAAAATGTGGGAAGGAAAAAAAAAGAAAAAAAATCATCGCTTTTTCGCATTCTTTACGCATTTCCGTGTTAATTCGTATTCTGCTCCTTTAAATTTATGTGCTTTCCCGAACTGATGAAAAAGTTCGTCCGCGAACGAAAAAGATAAATATCATTAAGATAATTTTGAAATTCCCGCGCTCGCAACTATCGAAAGGTCGGATTTCAGATGAGGAACATCGGTGAGATGTAATAACCGATCGGTAGGAAGAGATTTTGTTTTTTTCCCTTCAATCCCGTCAGAGTGTCGCTTGCGGATGTGTGAAAGTCATCGATTTCCGCAATTTTCCGCGTTCTTGAGGCTTTTTAATTTTGATGTCACGAAAAATTCCATTATATCTGTGTGTGCGTGTGCGTGTGGTGTGCGCGCCTGTTTTCCCCGCTGACGGATCCCGTCGTCCATCCATTTTAATGAAGCGACCGTCTGCTGGAAGTGAACGGAATCGGCTGTGCGGCGAGCGGTTGAAGCCCCGATGAAATGGAGAATTTCATTTTCTTACCCTCCGGAACAAGACCGTGCGCTGGCACTTATGAAAATTCGACGCGATACACGGAGCATAAATAAATTTGCATAAAACCTCGAAAGCTCTTGCTTGGCCTTCCCATCTCGCTCCCCGTTTGCATTAGACGCAGGGGGTTGGTCGGGGTTGGGAAACTTGACACGTACAATAATTACTTTTAGAAAAACCATTTCGATTAATTAAAATGAAAACAGTGAAAAACTCCCAAAATGCTAAATGAAAGGCGGTTTATGCGAATTTTACACGTGTACCTAAATTTTTGCGCGATTTCGTGTGCATAGCTGTGTGACGCAAGGTGCTTAAGAGCACAGATATTGCAGATATATACCTACTTTATTGTTTAAGCGTCCGTTTTCACTATTAACTTTATAATTATAATATTTTTCCGTCTTAGCTTTATCGTTTAACATTAACCGAATTAATATTTATCGCATTATGATCCTGCTACTTCAGGGGAAACGCCAGATTTTTGTGAATATGCGAAAATATCGAATTAGCTTCATACGATTAAGATCCGCAGCAGATACAGCGATTGTGTGTTTAGTCGGTTTCATACCATTTTTTCCGTATATTAAAATTTTAATATGAAATTCACTTTACATTCGCATGTTTTGATGCGAGTGGGAAATTTGAGATTCAGCTTCTTATTTTTTTTAATAATTGCGAACACGAATTTATTCAATTTGAGATAATCTGAAAAAATTTTTTAAGTATCCGTTAGGAATAAAAATATACACGAAGCGAGGATTCACTCTGCATCGGATTCCGTTCCCGGTTTTCCGTGTTTTTATTTATTTTTCTTTTACTTTTGTTTTTTAACTTGATTATTTAGCAGGCGTTTGCATGCTAACGCTCGCCGAAAATCCTTTGAGCGGCAAGAAACAGTGCAAAAAAGTTGTAAAAGCTTTTTTAAAAAGAGAACTTTTGTTGCGTTGTCGGGGCATTCAAACAATTCTTCTTTTATATTTACATAATATAGTTTTGTTGTTTGGAAAAACTTATTTTTCCCTTCGTGCCCCTTGCCCGTGCGTTTGCCGCCTTTTATTTTGGCCGCCTTTTCCGTATTTTTTTTTTTTTTTCTTTTCTTCCTTTTATCGTTCAGCCGCGATTTCGCAAATTCCCCCGATGCAGGTATCCGCCTCCTCCGCGCTGCGATCCGGAATTATCGCCTTCCGCCACTTGTCAGGATCGATCGCTGGAAATTTTCCGGGGGAAAGGGGGGGGGGTGGGAAAAAGGAAAAGCATTTTTCTCTCCGTCGGGGAAAGGATTTATCGGCGCGGAAACTTGCGGAGATTGTTCCGTGAATTCCCTTTTTAAATATGCATAAGTATGCCGAACCGGCTTAAAGCAAAACCCATCTTAATCCGTTAACATTCTTTTAAAGTTATGATTAAATAAATTTGTCTTTTGAGGAACTCCTCAGCGGGGGGGGGGGGGGGCGTGGGGGGCG
>JAOWBB010007310.1:0-10302 GCA_028565995.1 Ricinus marginatus
AATAAAAGTAAAAAATTTCCAACGAAAAACATAATAAAAAATAACTGTTTGCATACATGTACAAAGTTTTAGATGTTTTTATACATGACATATACATAATACTTAAAATTTCAGTGTTTTAATGGCTCAAGAACGAAAGGAAATTATGCCTACAATTATAGATTTATTGCATTAATTCTACATTACCGAATATTAATATTATATCAGATTTCAATAATGCATTACGTTATAACGGATAAATTTGTTCATTGTACATATCATCATGATCATTATCATCATGGATAGCGCTTTTCCTTTGTCAGTTTCAATTATTTTGAGATCTTCCCAGAACTTTTGTGTTACAGCAGCAGGATATATAATCTGGTTATATCTACAGGATATATATCTGTTTACTAATTATTGGAATATATAACGATTTTTTTTAAACGTAAACTTAAAATTTACAATAACTCTATAAATAAGGCCATTCAAGGATTGAATTTTGAAAATTTGCAAAGTTGTTGGCTTATAGTTGTCAGATTAAGATACTAGATATTTGCTGTTTGATTTATGCAACAATAACAATAGTTTATACGTATATAACAGAATTATTTTGCAACTTGTATTATATATAAATATAATGGAAGGGGTCTGAGTCTGATGTTTATATTATGTAAACAGAAAAAATTTCAAACTTGAATAAGTTGAGAGAAAAAAAATGAAATAAGATTTTAAAATACTCGACCGAGAAATTTTGAAATTAATATAATTGAAAGCTTATATATATATATACATATATGTTTTGCTGAAGGTCATGATATTTAAAGTTATTGCCGAACGAAAGATGAGCTGAGCGTGATTTATTGTGCAAGATTATTTTTACCTACCGAATCCCAGTTTCAGGTAATGGTTCAAGCAAAATGTTTTCACACAACCCAAACACAATGAAATATTAAAGAGGAACATTTGTCTGGACCGAACATAAGTATTTTCCGTTTTCCCATCTTAAAAGTGGTTTTCCCAGAGGTAAATTTCAAACGGCAGGCGTCCCGCAAGGAATCGTCAATATTCATTTATCATTGAATGCTGCAATCTTTTTGTGTCCCATCGAAAAGCTGAACATGCTCAAGGGACATCCACTAATGCTGTCGGATCTCACCTCGAAAAGGCGTAGGTTTTTCTTTTTTTCTCAATTTGTCCAACGAAATAAAAGGAAGAACATCATAAAATAAATGACCGTGCGTTTGATTTCACTTACTTTTTATCACAAACTGTCCACTACATGACATAAATTCACCGTCAACTTGTTGCAGTTATACTTCAAGCACTCGGAACTTTCCTTCGGTTTTTTTTTTTTTTTTTTTTTTTATAACGTCTTTCGGAATTTAGCCGGTTTTGCAAAAGAAAGAAAAATGAACGAAAAAAAAAATTTTAAAAAAAGCAAAAAGCAAAAATTGAAAAAAAATTCACATTTGCCCGGTCTGCCTTCATCCCTAATAATTCCTGATGCTGTCGTCGGATTTATAAATCATCGTGTGGAATTAAACGACCGATGACGAAAAATGAAAAAAGCGAAAAGAAAACTTTTTTCCACCGTCAACAAGGAACGCAACGCCTGCTCGATTATTGTTGAAAAGGATGGATCTCAAGACTGATTTTAAATTTTTCGAGTACATTGAAGGTTATATTGTGAATGATACTAACGGCGGGATAGTCGACAGGGAGCGGGTTGCACCCGGGCCACACCGTTGCCATTGAGACCGAATCCGAAAAGTTCGACAAATCAGCGGCAGATGACGCGTCGAATCGTTCGGTTTTCGCGCTTTTTGAATATCGATTGGCGAACGCCGCGGAGCGGGATTTTGAGGGAGGAAAAGCCAGAGTCGAGCGTTCCTCCCCCTCCCGCTGGAAATTTTCCTCGAACCACCCCGCACGGGCAAAATCCGAGAAGGCCCACGACGGGGAGCGTCGATTCGATTAAAGACTCGAAGGCGAGGGCTGCCTCCGGGGCATTCAGCGGGGTTTTACGGACCGCACACCTCATTCGGAAACTTCGGCAGATCCTCCGCCGAAGACGTACCTCGATCCGAAAAACCCTTTATAACGCTGACCAAGCTCACCGATGCCCCTTCCTGGAGGGTTAAAAGGAGAAAGAAAAATACATTCTTGCACCACTCGAGATGTTCTTTATTGCATAATTTCAAATGTACATGTTCCGCCAGAATTCAAGCGTTTGCATATGGCTAGATTCGAAATCGAACGTTTCTAATAATACTGGACGATGCCGAGCCCGACCAAATCGTTTCTTGGGGCATCCACCCTGGCTTGAGAGCTGATGGCGAAGGGACCGTGTGCTCCGTAAGCTCCTGCAGCACCGTATGCCAGTTGAGGGAGCAACAATTGAGCGGAAGCCAGGGAGACTATGACCAGAAAGAAAAAGATGATCTGAAAGATACAAGACACCCTTAATAAAAGGCGTTCCCAACGTCGAATATTCGATTCGGATCATTTGAAATCTGGAAAGCAAGCCGCGAAATACTCGAGAGCATCTGCATTTGCGGACAATAGTAAAATGTTAAAAATGTCCGAAAGCATTGGAACCCGTAATTCGTGTCACCCACATAACACATATTTAAAACATTTCATTAATAAATAACATGAAAAATCTTATATAATCCCTTAAATTGTTGATTATAATAAAAATACATTTCGCGTAAATTACATGATACAGATGCGTTTAGCGCAAACAGACAAAAGTTGGAGCTTATATAATTTGATTGTGTGTCGAAAGGGGCCGTAAAAAAAAAAAAAAAAAAATATTCCCGGCGTAAAATTAAATTTTACCCCTACAAACCGACATCGCTTTACTTACCGATCTCATCATTTTGCAATGTAAATCAATGCGGCCACTCTGCGAACAGCTAGCTACCTGATGGTTTGCTCCCAAGCAAGCCCTTAAATACGGTTACGTTTGCTCCATTTGAATTTTGGAATTTGTGACGTTTAAAAATCAAGGAAGTGAAAAACTTTGGCAAGACTCATTCCCGGCGCAGATCACGGTCTTCGGTTTTAATGGACGCTTAACAAAGCAAAAAGAACCACACCTTGCTGACACGTTTCACAGTAGAATTTAATCATTGTAATTAAAGCTGGAACTGCCCAATTTTTCACATAGACCGATCGTTTTCGGTGACGTGCCAATGTTGGAGGAAACGCAATTTTCTTCCATTCGTGATTAATTCCGGAACGGAGTCCTCTTTTTTTTCGTTCCAGTTTCGGACGAAAAAAAAAAAGTTCACGTTTGATTTGGTGCGCACGAGGCGTTCCTGAGGAAATTTGAGCGAGGACATTTTCGCCAAATGGAAATGCGTAAATCCGATGCCTTCTTCGAGCAGAATTTCAAGTTTCTCGGAGCGGCGACGGACTTCGGTTGGATAGCCACTCGAAAGACGGGCTACCGGTGGAACCCGAGCAAAGAGCAAAAGGCGGCCTACCGAAGCATCCAACGGACGTGTTGAACTTTTCACCAAGGGCCAAACTAAACTTTCCGGTCTTTGACCAGGCCCAGGCCGCGCCGTCGGGAAAGAGGAGCTGCGTCCGGGAGGCCCCGTGAAGCTGACCCTCGTGGATTGAGGCTTATCACTGTTTCCTCGCCGTATTTGCAACGATCATCTTCACTGTCCAGAAAAGCTCACGTTCTTTCCCCGAGATTTGCGTTTAACTGAACGTAAATGTAATTTCCTTGCGTTCACTTTTACTTTACAAGGGCTGCGGCTCCCACATCACCTTTACACACCGTCAGCAACTGTTTGTCAACTTAACAGCCAAGAATATTGATTGCGAGATCAGTTTTCCCGTGGGGACGTTTCCAAAACGAAAACGGAAATGTTTTTAAATTCGTTCGTTCAAAAATGACGCGCCTACTTTTTATGTTGCCAGTCTAGTATGTATAAATGTAAGTCATTTTGTACCATCTTATGTTTGATAGCTTACCAAGTTAATTTCGTTCACGTCGCACTGGATGCCTTTATGCAAAATTAACTATTAACCAATTCTAATTCGTTAATATTGACTTCTAATTAAATTTTCCGCATCCAATAATTAACGGTCTCTTGATTTATTTAATTAACAGAAAAAGAAACCTTATTAAAGGCCGGAAAAGGAATGGGAAAAAATATATGGTTATCCGCCCCTTTGTTAGTGTCGGTAAAATTCAATTTTTTATTAAATTTCCTCAATGTAAAAAATTGATAAAACCAAATTGTACCAAGAGTTTTCTATTGTCTTTTGACTTTTTTCAGTGTCCAGGTTTTGAAATATGAAATATTAAGAGGCCACGCCTGTTTTGAAATTTACCAAATCTGCTACCTTGAAATGCACGTGAATTGTATAAAATGTTAGGAACCTACTTCATGACTGCAATCCGAGGTGGAGCAAGGCCGAAGTTAATTATTTATTCGAAACTAAAATGTGGTGCAAATACGTTAATATTTGAAAATAAATTAATGAAAAATTGAATATCATGATTTTTTTTTTTATCCGGTTTCGAATTTTATCAGAGCGATATCTAAATGACTGATTTAAAGTTAATCGGAAAAACGGGATGAAGCTCAGAAATTATTTTTTGACTGAATTTCGTATTTTTTTTTTTTTTCAATTCACCTCGAATAACCTGTTAGATGTCATTAAAAAACTGAATACGAATTGGATGCTTTGAAAATTTTAGTATTTTACGTGGAAATCCCGCTTCTTTGATATGGATTTTATGTCGTTGCCAATATTAAAAATTTTTTAACCGGCGGTGCCAACCTATTTTCTTCGTATCTTTGATCCGAACTCCTACGCAAATCGATCAATTTGTTAAATAATAGGATACATAAATAAGTAGGAATATAGGCCGGATAAATTTTGTGTGAGATTTGATATGATTTAAGAAAAATACTATTTTCGTTCTGGTCAACGCAGTAAGTTTCATTTTGGTTCGGTAGAAACTGAAATTATCAAAAATTTTCAGTGCTTTTTTATCCAATTTAAATCGTAATTGTTATGGAAACTGTTAAAAAAAAGAAAAGTCAAGATAAAAATCATATTCGCTTTCGATTATTATCTGAGCTTTTCTTTAAATACACATTTCAAGATATTCACAGTTTTTAAATATCTTTTTTTATATTTTTTGTGAAACGTAAATCTAAAAACTTTGCACTTTATAATTCATTAAATTTTTAATTTAACAACAAACAATAATGTTAATAATATAAAAAGGCTTTTGATTTTCAGTTACTTCAAATAACTGAAGCAGTTAAAGATTTTCAAGCGGTTCATTTTATATGGGATTTAGAAATTATTGATTATGTCTGCTGCAGCAGAAGAAAATCATTCATTCACAAGTGATAATTCGTTCGTCATCCTTGGACAGGGTTCTCTAACTTCTGATGTAAATCTTCTTGGTGATCAGTGTTCAAATACCACAAATATGCAAAATATGGATCAAAGCGCAATGGATGATGAACCTATGGCATCAAATCAGATTTCATGGGGCTCAGATCCCAGTTCTATTGATGTTCAAGTAAAACTGGATCAACTAGTTAAGGAAAATCTTTTGCTAAAAGAAACTTTGAATCAGAGCAACATGGCAATGAAAAATCAATTTGATACCTTATTGTTATGGCAGCAGGAAGTCATGAAAACTCATGAATCTCACAAACAGAAATTCTTGGAAACACAAGATCAAATTTCAAAACTTCGTTCAGAAAATATGAATTTAAAGAAACAAGTTGAGCATAACTCAGATGGCAGCAGTGATTGCAAAAAGAATAAAAATGATATGCTTTTCTTAGACAGAAGTTTAGAACCTGTAACTGATAATTTGAAAATGCTCCTTGATTTAACTGAGAGAAAATGCAAACAGCTGACTGTTAACAATGTTGAATTAATTTTAAGAATTAGAGATTTAGAAAGAGTTTTAAGAGATACCAGAAGAGAAAAGCAGGCTTTGGAAAGAGAATTTGATGATCATTTGAATTTGTGCAATGACATCTCTGACAATGAAAGATTAAATGAAGATGATCCTCATATAGTCTTGATAAATGAAGGTGGAAAGAAAGATGATGTGAATTGCAAAATTTCAGTTGATAACCACAATTTAATGGATGATGATGATGATGAAGATGTGAATGCACTTAATGCTTTCCCTGCAAACATGAATAAAGGTCAAGCAAATGCTCATATGTCTAACCCAAGGGTAAAGGTGGAAAGAAGAGAAGGTAACAGGTAATAAATAAAACTGCATAAGTGTACCTAATAATGTTTTAAATTTGTTCTATCCTTTACTTATTTAATTGCAAATTCTACTTAAGTAGAATAGAATGAACCTAGAAACAAAATAATTTTTTAATTGGCTGTCATTTAAATATATCAATTTTAAATACTTCATTAAACAATATATATTATCCATTTGATTAATAATAATTATATTATAAATATATAATTTTATATAGTATAAATATTATATCCATTTCAAAACTATTGTCTTCCAAAACTAATATTTTGATTATAATATTTTTTGCACTGAATGAATTATTTATAATCTTAATATGAATATATGAAATTCTCTAATTGTTACATAAAATTATTTATCAAATATATAATAATAATCTTTTATAGTGACAGAATATTCATACGAAGAATGGATTATGAAAAGTTGATCAAGGAATATGAAGATTTGAAAGTTGAACATCGATTTTGCAAGAGAAGCATTACTGAACAATTGGAAGTTACTAGAGGATTGTCACTGGATCTGCAAGAGATGAAAGAACAGCTGAAGTTTAAAAACAGAGAGTTTCAGGAAGTGAAAAATGAAATACAAAGAATGATGTTGGAGTGTGAAGAAGTGGCTATTTTGAGAGCGCAGGTCTGTATATATACATATATGTACGTAAGGGATTAAGAAAAGGATGCTGTCATAAAATGAAATGACTTGGTGTCTTAGATTTTGAGGAATTTTATAAATCTTTTCTCATGCAACAGGTTGAACTGTATCAGAATGATTTCAATGAAGAAAGAAAAGCCAGGGAACAAGCTGTTGGGGAAAAGGAAGAAATGGCAAAGCAAGTGAGGCTTTTAGAAAAGCAACTGCATGAGTTAAAGTTAAATATGCAGAATAATGAGAATAAAATTCAGGATAATGAAACCACAAATCTAAAGGTATAAATTAATGAATTTTTTCCACAAACTCACAAATTTTTTTGTTAACGCAAACCATTGAGCACAGATTAAAAATTTAAAACTTTTGTTTTGATAAGTTCGATGATGAATTTAGAAGTAATTTTGCTGATGTAAGAATATGGAGATTTTTTTTCTTTAGCATTAGAAGTAGCTTAAGAAATCAAAATTGTTAATCATAACTATTTAATAACCCTGACAGACTCTCTGACGGAAATGTGAGCTTTTTTTGCTGTACGCTAATTTTTTAGATTGATTAATAGAATTATTATGAAATCACAATAAAAAAAAATTTCATGTAAATTGTTGACTACGCCAATATTAGATGCCTCTTTCATAAAATGAAAGTTTAATTTTATTTAGTTTTTAATTAAAAACTGAATGCATAGAACAAGTAATACGTAAAATAATTTATTTTGATAAGCCCGACGGGACGACAGAAAGGACTGATAATTTGCAATGCTTCAAATGCGGGAAGACATTCCAACAGTTTCGCGAGCTTCAAGATCATGTGGAAGAATGTCTCGAATTGAGAAAATGATATTCGCCTGATACGGTAACTTCAGTTGAAATGTAGAAACTTTGTTTTTTGTCCATAACCTCTTTCGTTTCACTGAATTTCCGAATATCCTTCCTTCTAAAGATTATGAATCAGAATATATCTGGTTCTTATAATTTTTTTTCTATGATTAAATTTACCAGTAAAATATAGATCAGTCTAGCTTCCTTTATTTTTTTTTAATGCTGCTTTTCTAATTCGTTTTTTTTTTGTGCACTTTGCACGAGCTTGATATAATGGGGAAAATGACAAACTATAGTGAAATCATGAGATTTGATTCACTAAAGCCTAAACTATATTTTAAGATATTTTGATCCAGATAGTAAAGCGTTTTTACTATAGATCACTAGTTGGGCAATTCTTTTTTTGGCATAGTCTCAGTTTAAGACTTCATAATTGTATTTCACAACGCTAATTAACATTTAACTAAGCTTAAGTTAATCCATTTATATGCTTATTAATTTCGCAATCGTATTATTAGATTATAGATTAATTACAAATGAAATTAAGGAACATGTATCAGAATAGCGTAAATGATGTAAATTTAATGACTTATTATCTTCCTGACAATTTATCATCTTGGTCGGAATTAAATCATAATTTTTTTTTATTAACAACTTAATTATTTAATTAAATTCTTCATGTTATTTATGTGTCTTTAAGGCGTAACATTTGTAATATGGGTTTTGCAGAATTGAATTATAAATTTGCTAACATAGATAAAACTGGGACATTGTAATAATTGATCTTTTAATTTTCAGGTTAAAGTAAAACAAGTTGTGCATAAAATGGGATTAAAGTGATTAAACTAAAACATATTGTCACGCATTTTTAAAGATGCACTCCTTCATCAAATTGAGAATTTGTAAAAAAAATAAAAATGAAAAACAATTTGCTGTAAATTTATTTTTTGATTGCAGGAAAATCGAGGAGAAAATCGTCCTTATTTATGTCCCAAATGCTGCTTCCGATTTGAAAATTTAAAAGAATGCGAAACGCATGTTGATTCTTGCTTAGATTTAGATATGTTTCCTTAATTGAAATAGCTGAAAGAAAGAATTAATTGTGATTGTTCGATTATTATCTTAGTCAGTTTATTTCACGCGAAAATTAAGCTATACTTTATTAGCGGATGCATAGCGTGAAGGACTTGTATTTTTATTTCTAATATTTAATTTTGTATAGTCACTAAGGATTTTAAATGATACCAAAAAGAAATTTTGTATTTAAGATCGATTTCAAGAAAATGAATTTACTCATATTATAAAGAAAAAGAATTAACTTTTGAAGAATTTCTGTACATTTCTCGCGCTTTCCAACTGATATTACAATTTTTACAAAATTAGCCTTTTGGTGTTATTGAAAATCAAAGAAATGACGAGGATAATTTAAATATAATATAATCAGTCGTAAAACATTTTAAATGTTTTAAAAAAGTTAATAAAATTTTGAAAATATATGTATTTGTTTTTAAGTCATAACAATTACTTGTGAAAAATGTTTTAATTTTATGTTAAACTTTTAAAATTTATGTCGTAGCGTTAATGTTAGGAAAATATTCTGACCTTCTCATTTCTGTATCAATTATTTACTATTATTTAAAGTTAAAGTTAAAGTAGAAATTAAGTTTTTGTTGAATTGTACCGGTTGTAAAATGAAATTTTAAAATTAAGAATAGTTAGAATTTATATATTTAGATTTTTGTCAGTCAAATGCATAAGAAATATAAAGCAGAATTAAAAAATTTTTGATTTTTCGTAGCTTGAAATATATGATGTAACAGGTACAATCTGGCTTAGGAATAGTTAACAATATCAAAAGTAATCGCCAATTATGTTTTAAGCTATAAAAATTTTAAATTTACCCAGCTTTTTTTTCCCTTTGCATTCGGATATCTAGACATAAATTGTAGCTATTCCAGTTAAGATCAAATATATACAAATTATTGAAGATATTATTTTAGTAAAGAAGGGTTTTATTTTGTGATCATCAGTATCCTTGGCTATAGTTGTGTATTATTTTCAATATTATACAAATGTAGATTTACATTTAAATGTTTATTATATTCCTCATTTGAAAAAATTCATTTTCTTTGTCAATGTATAATTTTAGCTAAAAATTATATAAGAATCTTAATTATGCATTCTACCTTAAGAATCGCTAAATTATAGTGTTTAAAAGATTTCTGTTCAGTTATTACAAATCTTTTCGAAACTTATAAAAAGATAATTTGTAGAATTTCTTTTTTGAGTATATTTTATTCCACTTTTAGAATATTCCTTATAAAATATGTGGTTACTCGAAACTGTTTTTCAGAATCTTCCTTTTCACATATTCAGTTATTTTTCTCTTTATTGTGGACAAATCCTTTAATTCTTTTGTGAAACTTTTGGTTCCTTTAAACTAAATAAATGCTTTAAAAACATTTATCTGTATTTGTTACTTGTTACCTTTTCAAATGACGTCTTTTTAAGAAATGCTACGCTGAAACTCGGATTGAAGTATTTCTTTTCACAATTTATAAAATTTCTTATAAATAATGA
>JAOWBB010007311.1:0-10299 GCA_028565995.1 Ricinus marginatus
CACGGTGTGCTCACCTTCCGGATGTCGCAGGTGCTCTCGGGGCATGGCTGCTTCGGGACGTATCTGCATCGCATCCGTTGTGGCGCTCGTAGTGACAAATTTTGTTACTACAGCGCTTTGTACCGAAAGGGAATAATTATCACCATCAAGGACAGGAAAGGTTATGCATGGCCTCACAGTCTGAAAAATCTAGCGGCCCGCTAGACAGAAGGAAGAGAAAGGGGTGCAGGGGAAATAATCGTGCAGGAGTGCTCGGAGCGCAATACTACTCCGAGAGTAGCGGCATGGATTCGGATGACGGTGTGGCGCTGGAGGGCCCTTCAGTAAGCAAGAAGGTGAGAAGAACCATCTCACGCGATGAAGAAGCTTACTGGAAAGAGATAAAGGGCAAAACCACAGAGGAAGTCGCAGAAACGATGAAGCAGATATAGAGATGGTAATCTATATTGCCAGATGCTCTAGCAGGATAAAAGGAGACCTCGCAAATAAACTTCGTAAGAGCGCAAGCGTGCTAGGGGCGGGCCCGAGAATATTTACGTCCAGAGTGAATGCAGAGGACGAAGTGGAGGCTCTTCGGGACAGGAACAGGCGTCTGGAGGAGCAAGCACAGGAGCAGAAAGAAGTAATGCAACGCCTGAGTGAGGACTTACAAAAAGAGAAGCGAGTAGACAAATTAAAAGCAGGGTGAGGGGGTCAGGCGCTTACACTACAAATTCACTGAGTTCGAGGAAGTAGTCAAACGACTGAAGGAGGAATGCGAGGCTTTGAAGAAAGTCAACAAGCACTTGGAAGTACAGCTGAATGCTTCGGAAAGTGGCGCAGTCCGAGGCAGAAATAAATGGCCGCGATGGCGAAGCAGAACAAGCGAGGAAAATTAGTACAGCAGAGAAGCCTCTAGAAAAGATAATTGAGGATATAATAGAACGCAAGCTGGAAAGAAAATTGAGAGCTCTAGCCAGCGGAAAAGCGAGCTCAGGGAAGGCAGGAGTCCCAGAGAGTGATGAGCCAGCTGAAGTGGGCAAAAGCACGCCCCCCGATTCGGTCACACATACCGAGGAGCAACGCAGCGGGGAAACCTGGGCCACAATAGTGGGCCGCAGAAAACCAGCGCGTGCTGGAGAAGAACGTGTGGAGTCTCGATCGCGATCGAGAACGAAACAGTAGAGGCTGTCGAAAAGGATGCTCCGCACGGCTGCTGTGGCGATTCATGTGCCGGAATCATCCGGAATTACTTGCGCAGCCTGGTTCAGGAAGCCAAGGGAAGGATTAATTTGGAACGGCTTAGTATCTCCAACCCCAGACTGAGACTCGCAACACGCTCAGGATGGCACTAAGCAGCACAGGTGCAAAAATCACGAAATCCACGAGCTACAGAGAACTAAAGCTTATGCACATCGACGAAACCGTCTCAGCGACGGAAATAAAAGAGGCCGTAGCAAAGGAGGGAAACTGTGACCCGGAGGACGTAAGCGTGTCCCCGACAATAATAACCCGAAGAGGCGAGGGCATTACCTGGGCCAGATGCCCGCTTGATGCTGCGGTCACCGTGGCCAAAAAAGAGAAGATACTTCTTGGTGATCGGTCGTCGGCGTCCAGCTTTTAGAAAAGCGACCCAGAGATGTTTCAGGTGCTTCGGCACGGGACACATCGCGCGTGACTGCAAATCTGAGGAGCACTTGAGCGGAGCCTGTTGGCGATGCGGGGAAACGGGCCACATAGATCGAGCATGTTTGTTATGTCGCAAACACGGGTGGGACGATAAACACTCAGTGGGGTCGGACAAATGTAAGGCGAGTGCCTCCCGCGCGCAGAATAAAAATACTGAATAATGGCGCGATTCATGCAAATTAATCTCAATAACTCGCCGGCGGCCAGGAATTTAATGTGCGCATATGCGAAATCGTGGCCTGCAGACTGCGCAGTGGTGGCGAAACCTGGGCAGCTGCCATCCACCGGTCTGTAATTCTGGTTAAAGGATCGCACAGGGAAGGCCGTTTTATATTTGAGACCAAGACCGGAGGGCCCAAAGATGTTGTCAGGGATGGGTGTCGGCGATGGTAGCAGACATGTTGGTCTGTTCAGTATACGTGTCTCCGAATTGCAGACTGTCGGAGTTGGAGGAAATCCTACGGGAACTGAGCACGGAAATCCGAACATCTGGACGCGCGGAACCTTGCCTAGTGGCAGGAGACTTCAATGCTAAACTAAAGGCCCGGGGAAATAAAAAAGACACACCTCGCGGTACTGTTCTGAGAGATTGGGTGCCCTCCCTAGACCTCCATGTTATCAACGGGAATTGGGAGCCGACGTGCAGGAGACCTACGGGGCAATCCGTGGTCGACCTCGCATTTGCCTCGCCGTCGATAATTGGGAGGCTACGTAGCTGGAAAGCGGGACTGCGGGAGTCGCTATCCGACCACGAATATGCGCGATACGAAATATCAGGCCCAGGTACCAGGGGCAAAATAGGGGAACAGCGCGAGAATACCGACGACGCCTGGGAAAATTGGACATAGGCATGCTCGCACTCTCACTGGAGCTACTGGACTGGATGCGAAGATCGCATGCCACAGCGGACGTCGATGAAAAGGAACGGTATTTAACAGCGACGCTCCGACAAGATTACGTTTCGCCGCGCCGCGGGACATAGGAAACGAATCACGCGACAGGGGCAGTCATTGCGTCTACTGGTGGACGGATTCGGCTGTATCCACGTACGGCGGCTGTTACGATAATGTGGAAGGAGCAAATAGAGATGGATATCTACGGGCCATGAAGTTGGCAAAAGAAAAAGTTTGCTTGAACGATCTTAACATAGAGGCTCCGCGAATAAGACGGGCACAGAATGGTGCTCTGCTGCTGGAAGTAGGTGAGGAACGCACCAAGAAAGCTGATCAGTCCGCGGAGGCGCTGAGAGGAGCGTTGGAGCACTTGGGCCGTAGTTGGAAGGCCAACGAAAGTGAGCGAACTGAAATTAATTTATGTGGACGAATCGGTTTCCGAGAAAGATACAGAGGAAGATTGCGGAAGTAGGAGGATGTTTGACGGGGGAGGTGAAGACGTCGCTGGTTATACAAACGCGACGAGGCATAGGAATCACATGGGTCAAGTGTCCATTAGAAACGCCGACGGCAGTGGCGAAACGAGAGAGGCTGCTTGTGGAAATGGAAAGGAAATACTAAGAGGTGAAATACTAAGAGTGACTCCCGCCAGATTCTACAAATGTTTTAAAAAGGGTCACATTGGACGATAGTGCAAGGAGGAAGTGAACATAAATGATATGTGTCTTTGATATGATCGAGAGGGATATCAAGAGAAGACATGTAGCGAGGAAGTGTCGTGTGGACCGTGCCGTATGGCGAACAAGCAGAGTCATCACAGAATAGGATCGATTAAGTGTACCACAAGGCCGCCAAAAGAGGCATACTTCCGAAATAATTAATTAGAGTGGTCAAGATCCTACATGCCAGTTTGAGTGGGGCGAGGGAGGCAAGAAAATTGCTGTGTGCCAGAGTGTCGATGGGGAGCTACGGTGCGGCCGCGGTTGCGGGGGCGGGAGCCACTCCTATCAACTATCCGGCATGGATCCGGGACCGGACGGGGGACAGCTACAATATAATTTTTCAATGTTGGCAACTAATTTTGTTTATTTAAATTGAGTGCCTGTTTTAGCAACAGCTGGCGGTTGCAATAGTCACTATATCAAGTATAGAGTGCACTAGTCACGTTGCACTAAGTCAAGTTTGCAGCCGGCACTTAACTATGACTAGGGGTACACAGGAAGGTTTTTAGTGGGTAGGAGTTCATTGACCTCTTCTATTTAGTCGAAGAGTGATGAATCGAGTCCTAAACTGACTGACGGCTCGAGCGACAGTCGTGTGTAACTGCATTATTCCCTCCTGCCGCAAAAAAAAAGTAATAGCATTATACAACAAAGAAGAATTTGAGGAAGAGTAAAGTGATAATTTAATCAGAGGAAGATTTATGCGTGGCACACGTAGAAGAAAATCGAATAGTTCCTGCGTCCTGCCAATACACGCTACAAGTACGCGAGGGCTAACGCGTCGCGGTTGTCCATCTCAGACGTCGACTAGAAGCTTTGGAGGCTCGCTCTCCGAAGACCTCCCCCGTGACGTCCGCTCCCGATCGTCGGTCGCTGCCCAAACCTGGGACTTCAAAGGAAACACCAAGGGCGACTGCCCCGGCGGCGGGGAAAGCGGGTAACAGTGGGAGATGGGCGAAGGGCCAACTTCCTGCGAAGACTCGGACCTGCAAAGGTGACTGGGACTTCGAGCGAAGCCCCGAACCGGTCCCGAGCCGGGAAAGTGGCTCCGCACCCTGAGACCAGAGGCAGGAAGGAGGTAGATCCCCCCGTGGATGCCCCGACGTGGTCGGAAGTGGTGCGGCGCAAGCCACATTTATGGAAGGCCATTTCTTCCGGCGCAAAGCTGAAGCCGAAAGCTTGGGCCCCCACAAAGGCCCAAGCAGACTGCCGGTGTAACGCTGACAGTTTTGCATGGGGCACAAATGACTTATGGAGCCGCTTTAATTTTGGCCAAACTACATAAAACTGGCGGATCTGAGGATCCCCTATATTCGCCCTCGTCTAGCCCATACGGGAGCATGATCCTGCAGGTGCACGGGCCCGAAGATAAATTGGGGAGCGTCTTGCCTCCTACCTTCGCCCAGTACCAGGTACCAAGGAAGTGCGGGTTTAGAGACCCTAGAGCTTGGAAGAAATGCGGATATCCGGGCTCGATGATTCAGTGACCCGGCAGGAGTTGGCAGAGGCTGTGGCCTGTGCTACGGCCTACTCCGTGAACCTGTTCAAGGTTCTTGAGATTCACCCTCACCTATCGAGAATGGGAGCGGCCTAGGCTAGGGGCCCCGAGAAAGAGGTTAAGGGGGTAGTCGCGAAGAGGTCGATGGGGCGTTGGATATGAAGATGTTTAGAATTGCGACTATGACGCTGGATGTGATCATGAAGAAAATAGAAGAGTTGGACGGGATGTTAAACAGATGGCAACGGATAATGAAGTCAGGTTTAAAATATTCCACTCCGTCGAAAAGGAAGTCAACAAATAGGAAGATACACTGGTAGAGCGAAGAAATAGCTGAGAAAAGAAGAAAATGCATAGCCCTGAGACGCCGGTTAAAAAACTAGGGAAAAAACGGAACGGATGAGAGTTACGAGAGGAAGAGAAGGAGGTTAATAAAAGGCTGTCGGAAGCCAGGAAAAGTCTATTCAAAGAAATTAAGGAGGCCAAAAGAAGAGCATGGAAGCAGCTGATGGAAGACCTAGATGAGCTGCCATGGGGAATGGCATACGGAATAACGGCCAAAAAGATTAGATCGTATGTTACGCCAGTGACAGAGGCCCTGGATGAGGGAAGAGTGGCTGAGATTATAGGGGAATTGTTCCCCGAGAAGGAAAGAACCGGGGAAATAGAGGAAGCTGCTACGAGAAGTGCAACCATGGAGCCAGTGACAGAAACGGGAAATTGTAGAAGCGACAAGAACGTTGCGAAATATGAAGACTGCGCCCGGACCGGAAAAGAGAAAAAAGAGGTAGAAAAAAGAAGGGTAGGGAAATTCCAGAAATGGACAGAATGGCTGAAGCGGAAACACAGCCGATACAAGTGGGGCACAACGGAAATAATTAAGCAGTTTGAAGAGTGGAGGCGCCGACCAAACGGTGAGCTAACATACGCGATATCCGAGATTATTACAGGACACGGAAGTTTCAACAAGTTTCTTTTCAGAATAGGAAAGAAACAGGAAAAGGACTGTGAAGAATGCGGGGCAGAGCAGGATTCAGCGAGACACACACTCCTGGAATGCCCCCTATGGAAAAGGGAGAAGGAGGATTTGATGAGGAAAATAATAAAGGAGAACGAGGAAAGGAATCTGAATTGGAAGTCATAATAAGAGAGGCAATGAAGAGCCTAAAAATATGGGAGGTTTTCGAAAATATGTGCCAGAGAATAATCACACATAAAGAAAAAAGAGAGACAGGCGGCAGGGAAAAGAAAAAGAAGAGGAAGAGGAAAAGATGGGAAATAACAACAATAAATAACAATAAGAAGACAATTTGCCCCCCCCCCCCCCATTGTCGTGATTCCCGGCAAATAGAATAATTGTAAAGAAATGCAATGCAGAATTGTTTGTCACAGAGTAGGGTGGTCGATCAATGAATGTGGGATTTCCTTACTGCTGATGTTGCAATCAGGACTACCCATTAAAAAACCTCCTGAACTCCTTCCTTTGCGCTTTGTTGCAGATAGCGGGCACTAGTTATTTCATCTTCCGCAGCTGCAGTGCTTCCTATACCCTCTTGTACGGGCTTTTCTGTCCGCTTCGTTTTTCTTATTATTTCCCATCCCTTTATCGCCAATCGCTGGTTTTTTCCCCCTGTGCCTCTTCTTGTTCGTCTAGCATTGCCTCACGCGCCATGGGCAGGTCACAGAGGCAAATTTGTGGTCGAAAACCTTACTGTCCGCTCTGCACCTGCCACATCCTACCTGCTTGTTGCAGTCCCTCGCGTAATGTCCCTTTTCGCCGCACCTTAGACAATTGTCGGCCAATGATTCCGCCTCTATACATCTTTCCCAAGGTGCCCCGTTCTCCAGCACCTGTAGCACCTTTCGGGTATCGCTTTTAGAAGTTGTACTCTTGTGGTTGACCACCCGACTAGAATTCTCTCCTTTCTAGCAGCCTTCACCGCATTCTCCAGGGGACATCTCACCCGTCATCCTCGTTCCGCTTTTGCTGCCAACAATCGGGGACACCAGTATCTCTTCTTCCCTGCATTCAGCCGCTTCCGACACCTCCGGTGTTGCCGTGAAGTCTATGTGTGTTACTTTTAATTCGCCCATCTTCCTGGTCCTCCTCACAACTGCGTCCATTTCCTCCAGGGGCTTTTTTAATAAGGGACGCCAACTTATCCGCCTTCTCATTTTTATCCTTACCGCCTATCTCAATGAGCATTTCGCCGGCCCTCTCACGTCGTAGCCTCGGTGCTTGTATCTCTAGTTCTCTTATATCGACGGAGCTTTTTAACGTTCTCGTTGCCTCCGTATACGTCTTCTCATCTGCATTCTTCAAGCAGATGGCCACTGCTGCCGTTCTAGGCGCCGCTCTGGGGAGTTTGGTTCTCGACTTGGGGACCGGCCTTTCTTTCTCACGGTCCATCGTCGCCTTCTTTGTCCGCCTAACTACCATCGCGAATGATTCATTTTCCTCCTTATCGGCCCGCGGAGATTCACCCTTGTTGGCCCTTAGTAGGCTCTTCCTCGATAATGGTTGTACTCTTACTTCTGACCTGTCTCTGTCTCTGGTTCTTAACTTCTCTCCGTCTCCTGTGTCTACTTCTCTGTCTTCCGCCTGCTTCCTCCGCCCTGCGTAGTTTGGCTTCCTCCAATTTTTCCTTATTCGCTTCTCTCGCTCTCTTTTAAGCTTCCTTTTCGAGACTCTTCCTCAAATTCTCCAATTCCTCTCTGCTTTTTTCCATTGCCTCCCTTTCCGCTGAGATGCTTTCTATGAGCCTCACTATTTCAGCTTCAGCTCTCTTTCGCGCTTTCCACTCCTCTTCTAGAGCCGCGCGCAAGCTTCTATCCTCCTCCTCACTTCTCCTATCCAGTCTTAAACCTAAAACCTCCATCGTTTCCCTCAACTCACCTACGTTCCTGCATATTATACCTACGTACTCACCTTTCATGTTATTCGAGCAGCGAGCTAGCTTCGTAATTTCCTCCAATAGCATTGCCTCTCTTCACGATATCACTTGTAGGATTTTTATAGTAATGGATAATGTCTCCACTTACCGTTAACTTCCGCTTCTCCTTCTTGTCCTCTACCTTTAACTGTAGTTCGGGGAATTCCGTCTCGTAGCTCTCCCTGCTTGGCCACTTCCTGACACCTCGCATCGTTTTCCTTACCTCGTCTATGATCACGTCGCCGTCTCCGGCATCGTAGAATTCATCCCTCGATATCCTCTTATTTTACATCCCCAGCCTATCCGTTACGCTCTCTGTGATATGCAACATCTCCTCTGCCATGCTAGAAAACAAGTAGATGCACTTACACCTTTTAATTTTAAAACAAAGAAAAAATATCGCTGTTTAATTACGCGTCTTTGCGCTAAAAAATCGAGTTCTTAAATGCGCGCCTCCGTGGGAAAAAACCGAGGTCAATCGAAAATTCGAACCCAAGGTCAATGGACCGCGGCACGCACTATAAACTCGCAATTCCGTGCTCGGCGGAAGCTCACGCCCATACGGAGCCCGATCAAGGGCAAGGGAAACCAAGATGGCCGCCTACCCACGCCACTCAATTTCCCCGGCTTTTGATTTTTAGCTCCTCACTATGCGCACCAATCACCACCAAACTATGGAAAATGAATGAACACACTAAAAGATATTTTTTTTTTTTTTTAAAAATAAAAAGAAATTTTTTCCACCACAATGTTCACAGAAATCCGCCTTTAATTGCAGAGCAACACCACGTGCGTCCACTCAATAAAGCGTTTGCCACGTGACTACGAACTCCGGCCTGTGACCCCTTGCCGAATTCTATCCAGTCCAAAGCTAATTAGCCCCCTCTGATGTCTTCAGCCTCTTCGTGGCTGCGTTGGGGCGTCGATGAGGACGATGACTACTGGTATTTAACCTGTCTTCGCTTCCGGGGTAGATGCGGAGGGGAATACTCTCAGCTCTGCGCAGGAATGGTTCATCAGCGATCGCCTTATTTCAAGACGGGCCGCTCGTTGACAACGGACCTGTCTCCGCCTTCTTGGATATCGGAATGCCCCCCAGAATCCGTGGGGCAGCTCATCGCGGCAGCAGTGAGGGGCGATTCAGGACCAGTGCCCCTGTCCCCCTAAGATAACTTTCCTTTGTTTTTTCCGACATCATAATCTTTTACCATACTCTTCGCAGCTGCGTTTTCACCTGCCGACCGCAGATATTGGGCCACGCAAGGGAGCGGAAACCGGAAGCTAGCTCTCCCTCTTGTACAGACCCAAGCGAAACCGCCCCGCCTACTGCTACGAAAGGCGTTCACAACTAAGGCGGCCCGCCGCTACCCAGGCCATACGTTCCTGCGTTGCTGAGCCCCCCCACTACGACAAAGAGGTGTGGCAACCAGTTGGGGAAATTACCGTGACCTGTCATGACCTGCCTAAGGAGAAAGTTGGAATGCAAACTTTTCCAATTTAATCAGTCGCAAATCTTTGCGAAAACCCGATGCGTGAGTCTGCCAGACCGTGATTCATTTCAGGATCTTCGCCACCTGTAGATGATGTGCTCCATAATAACTTAGGTTAGGTTAAATTAAATTTCCCGGCAAGGATTTCCCTTTGGAGGATCCGGACCCGGGAGGATATGGTATTCGGGACCACTGCCCCGCTCCGCAGGTGTCGGGTGGGGAAATCGACGAGGCGTTCCGTCGGCTCGGAGCACGTAAAACTGCGCCGGTCCCGATGGGGTGCCCGCTCGTGCTCTCCACCATCTGAAGGAGGTGCTGGCGTGTAGACTCGAGGGGCTCGGTCACTCGGCGCAGCCTCGGACTGCCGGTCTCCCTCGGCAAGGCGGAACCCATATGGTTCCCCACCGTCATTATCGGAAGCAGCTGTCGGCCTGACAGCTGCTTCCGATATGACTTCCGAGGCGCGGATAGACGGAGGCACTTTGGTTCCACCGTCATTGTCGGAGGCCGCCGCCAGCCGACTGTGCATCGACGACGTGCCTGTCGAGGTGAGGTACGAGATGAAATATCTCGGTCTTATCCTCGAAAGCCGATGGCGTTTCAAAGCGCACTTCGAGTCCGTGGCTCCTCGGGCGGAAGCGGTTGCCGATTGTCTCAGTCGTCTGCTGCCGAACCTCGGGGGGCCTCGGCTCGGGGTGCGTCGCCTTTACGCTTGGGTGGTCCTCTCCGTGCTTTTGTACGGAGCTCCCGTGTGGCATGCGGCTCTCTGTGTCCCGCACCACCAAGCGATTGGTGGTTAGATAAGGTTAGCGATTGGTGGATAGTGTGCACCGGAGAGTGTGCTTGCGTATCATAAGGGGGTACAGGACGATTTCGGGGATCTGGAAGGCGTCTCGCCTCGTGCTCCCCCTGAAGCCTGGTCGGTCGGGCGACGAGGCGAGCGGATACCGTCCGATATGCTTGTTAAGCGAGGTCGGGAAGTTATTCGAAAGGGTGCTCCTCGCCCGCTTGACAGCACATCTGTCGGAGGCCTCTCAGAGATGCAGTTCGGGTTTCGCGAGGGACGCTCTACGATGGATGCTCTGCTTCGAGTTC
>JAOWBB010007312.1:0-10297 GCA_028565995.1 Ricinus marginatus
CCCGGCCCGCATGCAGTGCTTTTTTCGGACGGCTTTTTCATCGAGCCCGCGGGCGAACGCTCACGTTATCCCGCGGGCAATGCGACGAAACCGATTTCATCGCGAGAAAAATCCTAATGGCGCAAGGCTAAAAATTATCAGCCTTTGGCCGTGCACCAAACTGGCACGGCTTTTGGCACCGGTCTGCGAGGCTGCCGTCGAAAATGCAGGGAAAACCTCTCTTTTCCGCTGCAGGGCCCCGACCGAGATGCACGCCTCGGTATCTCGCGCTCCCAGCCGAAACCTCCTCTTTTTTTTTTTTTTTTTTTTAATGGGAACCGAAGCTCGCGAATGGGAAACCGGTTGGGAAAGCTCCGGGACGAGGCCGGCTGTCGACTCAATGGCGATTTTCGCGTTGCCGCCCTTCTCAAGAACGAAGCCAACGAAGCAAGAACGGTTGCCGGTCGACCCGCCCTGAAAGGCTCTTAAAAGCGGCAGCAATCGGCGGAGGCAAAAACCTATTTCATTGTGAAATAGGTAGAAATAGACAGAATAGGTGGAAATAGTGAAATTGCTTTTGCCTCATAGGTTTTTTGGGTTTAAAATAGGTTTTTTTCATAGGGGTGAACGAGACGGTCAAGAAGGAAATGACGGCGTAAATTTTCCAACCAGCGACCGGATACGCGTCGCGCGAAGGAACCGCGAAGCTTACCCCCGGAGCTGCGACGGCGGAAACGGGACGCACTCCCGGTGGAGAGGAAACACCCCTCGAGGTGAGGCCGGTCAGGTTAGGATAGATTCCCATTTTAGCGATCCAAACGGAGGTAACCGAACCGTCGACTTTTTCCGCAACTCCTCCATGATGGACTCGCTCGACTCGTGCGCCTTCGAAGTCGGACTCGTGCAAATTATACGTGTTTATTCGGAAATTAAGTTACACACGAATTCAGGCTTACCAACCGTGATTAATAGCAAAATGCCGAGTCACATATTCAATTAAAATTGTTGCGAGCGTTTGCCGGGGCGCACAGGAAAAGCCCGGCAAACGAACCCTTTCCCGCATTTCCCATTCGGGAGTCTCAGCCGGACCATTTGCCGGAATTCAGAGAGATATTTTCGAAAACTCTCCGGAGGACGATAAATCCAAACAGAAAAAAAAAAAAAAAAGACGCCGAGCCGTCAAACCGTGGCTCCAGATGGACAAACAAAGGTGCTCGCAGGTATCATACCTTTTCACTTCATTTACCACGTGAAAGACGAGTGCCTGCCACTGCCACCAGACCTCTTCAAGCCTTCTTTTGCCACGGCAATAAACAACTTTTAAATAACGGTACCCTTTTGTATTTTTAGCACTGCTTCTTCCTTTTCTGCATCCTTCCTTTCAGCCTTTCAATAAGAGCCATCCATTTATTGCCCCGAAAGCCGAACAAACAACGAACACTGCAATTCCTTGGACAGGCATTGTAAACAATCGACCTGACTCGATCGCATCCCTCGCCAGGCACACAACTTCCGAAGCACGAACGGGAAACGAGAATCAATCAAAACCTCCCGGTGAGAAGTGCCTTTCGGAAAGCGGGGCATAGAAGAAGAAGAAGAAAATATATATATATATATATACACACACACCATTTATATTCCGTTTGCAGCAATCTACATCATTTAGGTTTCAGATGAAACCGAAAAGCACGTACCAGAAACGAGTTAAAGCTTATCCCGAAACTCAACATTACGACAGAGAAATGCGCCAAGAATTCCGAATCAAAGATCCCGCTTCCCTCCCCGGCTGTCCTCCATTATTATTCTCTCCGGAGGGTAAAAAACGAGAGGGTAGCGGAAGCGAGCTCGAAGCTCTCGACTCCGTGCACACGAAGGGATGCAGCGGGGGTGGGAAAAATATCCCGTCAACCGGGAGGGCGTAATGTAATTAAGCCCTCAAGGACGACACCCCCACCCCGAGGGGGAGGGGGTGCGAACCTCGAAAAATCGATTCGGAAAAGCGGAAAAGGTCACGTACGGAATCTTTCGGGATACGTCCCGCGGGAAAACGGGAAGCGAGCTCATTCCCTTCCGCCTTTTCCCGCAATCGCTCGGACCTTCAAAAACTGGAGAAAATGGCTTCGCCCATCGTTTACGAAGCGAGGAGAAAACCCCGGAACGCAAACGGGAATATAAAAATTCGGGTGCTGATTATTGCTTAACAGCCGGCGTATCTGGCAACCGTCAGACACGTTTTTATTGACGTCATCCATCTTTTAACTTGCTTCCCCGACAGCGGCTCCTTTCCCTCTCCCGACGCTTTCCGGAATGATCTGCCGCAGTCGGGAAATGGTAAAGGCCCCGGATCGGCGAAGCTTCGGTCACGATTTCGAACAAACCGAGCGCGGCCGCCGCCGGAAGGAAGCGACTCTCAAGAGGGGCAACAGAAAGAAAGAAAGTAAAAAAAAAAAGGTTGGGCTGGCGGAAACGGAAAAAACACACCGTCCGAGTTATGCGCGACATACGTCGACGGTTTGCCAATTCTCTCGTAACCGATAACTCTGGGATTTGCCTCGAAATGGCCATTAGCGGAGAAAGCGTTTTGCGGATTCGAATTTTTAACCCGCGGACGATGGGAGCGCAATCGATCAACGATGCCACGCTCACGGCGCGTAACGGCAGCAAAAATCCATTTCCAGTGCTCGCCTCGGTACCCGTGCAGGCTGCCGGCCGTGCAATCATTAACCGAAACCCACAAAATCACTCATCTCATTTCTGCCGAATCCGGTTTTTTCGTCCGCCACCGAATCGTCCGGAGACCGTTTTCTCCCGGTCGTCCGCCGGAAAGACCGCGATTCGAACGCACCGTCCGAACAGCCTCCCGCGTTCGGACGGGAGATCCGCCCCGGGAGCGAAACTCGATCACCGGAAAGAGGCGACAAAACAGAAAAAAGGAAAAAAAAAAGCCGAGCTTTCGATCCGCGGAAAAACCGGAGCCGCTGATCGAGGACGAGCCACGCTGACACCGCCGCTCCAGAGATTTCCGATCGAAAAAGTCAACGTTTCCAGCGCCGATCTAAAATGGAGGTCACAGCCATAAAACTCCTTCGCGTGCTCGCAAAACAACTGCATTAATGGCTCTCCGCATAAATGCTCATCATGAACCGCGGTAATATATTTAAATCCGATGATGAATCACTTTCATGACTTTATCCTATCCCACATCAACTGACCTATGAAATAATAGCCGAAATGGACGGTTCGGGGACGCGGGGTGACTTTTCCGACGGGAGAGATCCCGGAGCGCGACAGAATTCCCTTCGTCTGAGCGACAGCCCTGACACGTTTCCGATGGCACGTCGCGGGACCGACGTATTCGTGACTGCCCGATCGCCCCCGATGACGGCTTCCAATTTCTTAACAAATGGCAGGCACCGAACATTATATAAAATTCATTTGACCGGACAAAAAAAGAAATTGAGTGTGTCCATCAAGAGTGAAAAAAAAAAAAAAAAAAAAAAAAATCTGACCAATTGGGTAATTGTCTAAACTGGTGCTCTCTCCTTAATGCGTTCGAAAAAAAGGCAGGTTGCGTCACGTTTACGCCACGGATCTGGCTATACGAACGCGTCCTCGGATTTTCCAGGAGAAGGCGACTCCTTTCCGGAAGTTGGCTCCGAAAGAACCTACAGGAGTCGGCACTTTCGAAATCGGCTGCCGAATTCAAATGTTTCGGCGCTTCGCAGTCAGTCGAAAAACCCGAACGGGCGGGCACGGGGAAAATCGGGAAACCCGACCTCGGGAGATGCGAGCCCGACGGAAGTTTGAATAATGGAACGCTTCCGTTCGGAAATGCGTCCGGGTTTCGGCGCCCGACGCCTCCTCTGCGCCCCGGGGGGGGGGGGGGGGCACCGCGGACGGTCTTTCCTTTGCGATGCAATCAACGTCGGGAAATTCTTCTCCTCTCCCGGTGCCGCCGCCGGGGCGGACATTTTCCCGGTCACGCACTCACCGCGAGGTTGGAGGTCTCGCGAGAGCGAGGTATCCTTGCACAGCGGAGCGTGAGGCACGACGCGACCCCCGGTCCCGCGGAAGAGCTCCCCCGCTCCGCAGAAAGTTTGCCGGCCCTCGAATCCGGACGCGACTTTTGCCGCCGAAGGAATCTCCTCGTGAAAATATCCCGCGGCAAACTCGAAAATCCAATCTCGCTTAATGCCCGGCATCGAATGATCCCCGGCCCGGGGAACGGATTAAGTCTCAAAATTATGTTCGGGCCGAAAGCGAATTCCCGATGAGAGAGCGGACAAGCAGAAGGGAAACGGATTTTCACGTCCGCGAAGGAGACTCCGGCCACGTTACTCCGCCGAGGATGATCTTCCGTTTCCGGGAGTGCGGGAAAATTCCCGTGGAAGGGATTTTCGAAGCTTAAGAAAATAACTTACACCGACAAAAATGGGAAAGGGAAAATGTCCCTCTGAATTTTCCCAAGTGAAAATTTTTTTTTTTTCTTTTTATTTCCTCACTAAAATCCGAGCTTTTTAATGAATCCTCCATCTTTCTGCAGGCCCCTGCCACCCAGACATAATTAAAATGCATTCACGAGGAGAAATTCGATATGTCGGGAGGCCATTACGTTCGAGCAGCATATCACTATCAAAACTCAAGCCATCGCCATTAATGCTGAACGACGTTGGAAAGCGTCGTCTCGGCCGAAACCTTACAAAAGGTTTTGTAGCACCGCACAAAAGGCAGACGCCACCCTGATTTACGGCTGTTGTGCAGATACCTGCGTCGATGCGATACCTGCTTCAGAGTTTTCGATCTTCCCCCTGTCGCACCCGTACCAATCGACGTTCCCCTCCGCTGTCCGGCGATTCTGGCGCCCGAATCGCAACCACCGTCCAACAACCCCTGCAAAACCCACTGACTTCCGCTCCGCGGCCTCGTCCTTCATCCCGCATCTTCCCCCTACCCGGGAGCCTTCCCAGGATCAACCGCCGAGCTCGGCGGGCTAATCCCCGACGTTCAGCTCCCCTGCGAAAAAAACCGCCGGAGAGACAAAAAAAATCGACGCCCGCATTCCCCGGAAGCCGAACGCGAACGGAAAAAGGGATGCGCGGGAATCCGTACCGGGTCGACGTTCGGCAGCAAAAAAAGAAAAAAAAAAAAGAGGGGCCTGCCACGTCCCGTGCTTCACCGTCAAGGCGTCCCGAGGGATGAAAATAAGAAAAAGGGTAAAAGGAAAATTTTTTTAAATAAAAAAAATCCATTCAGAAATCTTCGATCGCGGGAATTATCGTTTATTTGTGATTTTTTACGAGGTCAGTTACCTCGCTGGAAAAGACTGGATAAATTAGTGGCGGATTAAATCGGTCACGTATTTTTCTTATGCTCAAACGCTCCTCCTTTCGGAAAACTTTTTCCTCCTAAATTTCTTTCCCCTTTTCCTTCTCTCCTCCTTTACTTTCGACGAGTCCCTTATAACGACCGCAATTATCCGGTGTCGCAAATTAACGCGCTGGAGCGATCGCGTTTCGAGAATCGAAACTCGAAGCGCGGGAAACCAAAAAAAAAAAAAAAAAAAAAAAAAAAGGCGCTCTGGGAGAGGCCTTTAAAAAAAAAAAGAGGAGACCATAAAAGTAAATGATGTTGCAGAATTGGAAAAAAAAAAAAATTTTTTTTTTTTTTGAAAAAAAAAAAGGAATAAGGGAAAAAAAGATTACACGTACAAATAAATTCGTTTTAAAGTGCGATAATTTTGAAATTTGAAACGTAAAAATTTTTATTGCTAAGGTGTGAAAACGATAAAATTAATAAAAGTACCTAATGGGAACAATTTGCCGCGCGTCGAGGCATTTCTCTCGATTTGCCGTCCGTCGGCCAATTACCCGCGAGCGTCGGCTCTTTCCGGCCGTTTCCGTCGACCCCGGGCGAATTCCCCCGAAACCGGAAAAGTCCAGGCGAGCGGCGGCAAAGTTCGCGGGGCAGACCCCGGTAAAGGAAGCTCACACAGAAAAGAGAGAGAGAGAGAGAAAAACTTCATTGTGTTTGTGCAGATCACGGAGTTGCCTTATAAATCTTAATGACATGCCAGATAAGATGGCTGAATGACTTTAAGCAAAGAATGCCAAAGTTAATTGGGACGTTAAAAGAGTACGAGTACGTGAAAGTGTCGTGATCGCTGCGAGAACGAGACGCATCGCGAGAGCTGCCCCGTTAGAGCGACCGTGTTTCCGAGGTCCGGGGAAAGCCGAACCGAAAGGGGAGGCGGAAGCGCTCTCCGCGCTCCGGAAGGAAGGCGACCGGACGCGAGGAGTGACGTCACGACGGTTTATCGGATGCGCGAGACGAACGAGACCGATGAAAAATTCCACCGCGGCTCGATCGCGGATCCCTTTCGATAATCGCCATCGTTGCACGTCGCGGAGCTGTTGCCGCGGACGAAACGCTCCAAGGTCGCAAATTAAGACGCTCGACGCTCCGGTAGAACAATAAAGAGGAACGCGAGCCGTGCCGCAACGGCGGGCAAGGCCGGAATTGATTTATGCACGGCCCCGAGGAGCAAGGTGCTCCGATGAATGCATGGTCGTTTACGAGTTACTCCAAACTACAATGGCCCGATCGGTATGCACGAAGACCACCTTTGATCCGGTCAACAAACCGTCAGGCTCGCATCGGGGTGATCCGCGTTTCCGAAGGGTAAGCGGGCGCGACTCGACAGCGTCGCCGCTCCGGCGAGCGATCAGGTGCTGCGGGTCGCTCGGGCGGAAGACCCGGCGACCGATGCCGCGGGTTATTAACCCCCGGACCGCTCAGCTCTTCCTTTTGACGAGGCAAACAAAAACGGCGACGACGGATCGACATAAACAAAGAAAGCACGCTGCGGGCCTAAGCTAAACACGTAACGGCGTAAACAAAGAATCCTCTGCGAGCTCGCCAGATGAAACCCATCGACAGATCCTCCATCTCCTGTTTACACAAAATTCACATTCCTCGTGCATGTGCCCGCGGTACCAACTTGGGGGAAAAAAAAAAAATCGATTCCGGCAGGGACGAACCCGTTATCTCATCGGCAATCGAGGTTGTTCCTTTTATCGAATCGGGGTCCGGGTGCCCGCCGCGCAACGGGCCGAGGATCGCTCGGGGATTTTCGGCGAAAGCCGAAGCGTTGGGAAAGGGAGCGCGGGCCGCGTCCTTCACCGCTAAAACAACTTGCGCCAGATGACGGGGAAAGCACCCGTCGATTCGGCTAATGGACCCGATCTTAATGCCGTATGCGCAACGCCGGCGGAGGAATTCTCCGCACTTAGACGGGGTCGCATTCAACCTATTTGGCGCGGCGTGCGGCAACGCACTCGCGGCCTTGCGCAATTTTAGTTCGCGCGGACGCCGAAATCCGAGGCGAACGGATCCGGGACGGGAAAGCTCCACCGGTCGCCACGCGGGGTGGCACCGGAAGGAAAAAAATAAATTTCCCCCTCGCCTCTCCCCCGAACCTTCCGCGCCGCCCTCCTTGGGGGCGGAAGAATTTCCGCACCGAACGCGAAAATCCACAAGTCGAGAGAGTTCACCTTAACGATGCGAATGGATGAAATGTCGCGCGCTCGCTATTTCTGGACGTCGCCAGGGACGTACTGGCCCCGCGGGACGCCTGTCACATTTATGCCTCATATTTTACAAGCACGGATTTTAAACAAGTGGAATGTTTCAACGTTCAACAAGGTCTCGCTCGGAAATTCGCACCCGATGCACCCAGCTGATGGCATTTTGTAAATATTTAAAAGAATCCAACAAAAAAATAAAAAATAAAAAAAAAAAACCCATAAGAAATTAACATTCAAAAAGCATCGATCTTGTCCCTTTGTCAAGGAAATTGTTGTACGACTGGCTTCGAACCAAGAAACATTCGAAGAGAAATTGCCGTTTGGCCCTTTTTTGCCTTTCTCCACACACCCCTCCTCCCCCCCCCCCGTCCAAAAGCGAATAAAAGAAAAAAATTATTTTCACTTCGACGCCAATGCGTCTTAACGATGAGATTCCTCGCGAGTCGGAAGGAAAAAGGCATTCGCGGAAGGACCCGATTGGAAGTTCCACAGCCTCCGCGAATGCGGTCCGCGCAGCAGAAGACGTGCAAGCGACCCCGGAGGCATGTCTGATGCGGGCAACGCGGACGATGTGGGGAAAAAAAAAAAAAAAAAAAAAAAAAACGTTTCGATCCATCCGGGCAGCATCGGGCAACTGGTTTCGTTGCCCAAAATAGAATTTTACCTGAGGAAGCGTTTGTTCTTTTTAAATGAAATTAGGAGGCGGTCACCGGCGTAATATTTTCGAAGCGATGCCTACGAGAAACGTTTCAGGCACGCATGCACCGAGACACGCACAAAAATCCAATAATAATAATTATTAAACGGCTGCTTTCTCCTTTAACGTAATAAAACCATTTAAAGTTTCTCGAAATGCCTATAAAAATGATAGCAATTGAAACTCGTTTGTACAAGTAATATCTGGGATTAACGAAAGTTTTCCGACGCGAACAGATTTGCCGCTTAAAATTTTACAGTTTTCCCTTCCTCCTTTCGTGCGTCCGGCAGCGGCTCGGCGCGGGAAACCCGTCGTCCCGTGCGGGCGCCGAGCGCGGCAGCATTCCCCGTCGGCCGCGGATCCGCGGACGGCGAGACGGTTGCGAAAGACTCCCCGCTCGCGACTTCGCAAATTGCGGCCGCCCGCCGGTGGAAGTCGAAACAAAAAGGCGGGAGTGAAGCAGGTCCATTTCAACAGTTCCAGTCAGTTGCGGAATCGATGCGTTCAAAGCGACGCGAGGAGGTTTCGGGACTTACCGGGGCCGTCCGGGGGAACAATGAATGACATTTCAGAGGAGGAAAATGAAAAAGAAATGTGCAAGTCACCTTTCGAAAATGGTGAAAAAAGAAAAAAAAAAAAAAAGGGAACAAAAACATTTCAGTTATTTAATACAGGATTGATTAATGAGGACCCGTACATGGAGAACATGGCAGGGCCACTTTATCACGGAGTTGAGTACGCTTCATCATGCTCCCGCGCGCGCTCCACTTCCCTCCCGCACTCTCCGAACGCTTTTGCCAACCGATGACTCCACAACTTCGATCCTCGCGAAGGGGCACCCGGTTTGACAGCGGAGGCAGCGCTCGCCCCGAGGGACGGAAAATGAAAAACCTCACCCCCCCCCGGGGCATCCTCCCTTACCTTTCTCGCAAGGATCCTGTTTCGGTATTCCCGTCTCGGCTGCTACCTGCTGCAATTTCCCGCTCCTCTGCTTCCTGCTGCAGTGCACGGCGCTCGTCTGGTGCTTCGGCAAGCTGAGGCGGGTCACTCGCGATCCCTGTCGGAAAAGAAAGAAAAAAAAAAAAACCGTGGAAATCCTCCGTCAGTTCGCCCGCGTCTCTCCGCGAAATTTGGGAGAGGAGGGGAGGGAGGGGGGTAAAAAAAAAAAAGAAAGAGAAATGGAAGATACCGAGAGAGAGAGAGAGAGAGAGAGAGGGACTGCCTTTAAAAAAAAAAAAAAAAAAAAAACGGGTTTTTCGACGATTTCGAACCGCGGTCTCCGAGGGAATAGGCGAACTGAAAAAGCCAATGAAAAGGTAACGGTCCGGAGCATAAAAACGAGATGGGATTTACGTGGGCTTACGTAAGATTTTCTAGTTTGAAATTAAAGCATTATAATAGCGTCTCGTTCGGGCTCAGGATTCCCGCCAAAACCCACGAAAACCTGAATAGGTAAAATAACCCATGCGGAGATAAATCAGGGGAGACGAGAGAAAAAAAAAAAAAGTGGAAATATTTTTCATGGGTGCGGAAAGCCGTCGTAAAAAATAAAGAGACGAAGGATCGGCACCGAAATTGTTTCCAGGCATTAATGCCCATGCCCGACGAAGGACCGTAATGACCATTTTAATATTCAGATGGAGTTCACTACAAGGCACTGGACTTTAATGTATTCCAGAACGAGTTTTCATCTTGAATTCCGATTTAACATGTATTTTATGAACGTGATATTATCAGTACAACCAGTTGCTGTTTATTAATTGAATGGTTTTCTCTCTCCTTTAATGCCAACCTGTTTTTTTCCCCCTGCATGACTCAAATTTTTTTTTTCCTCCTTTTTCTGAGCCTTTCGAACGCGGGTGACGCAGGCCCCGTACCTTTCGGGAGGGCGTGCCACCCCCCCCCCCCGTCCCCTTCTTATTCGGGAAGCGCCGAAATCCGGAAAACCCCTCGGGATCCCGCGGCTCCGGGGCCGAGGCGGATGCTGCGCGGCAGATGCGACGCCGCCGATGACCGGGAATTTTTTTTTTTCCCCCCC
>JAOWBB010007313.1:0-10291 GCA_028565995.1 Ricinus marginatus
CTTTCTTTCTTTCTTTCTTTCTCTAACCGCCGGTTAATTGTCTTAAAGCCCTCCTTTCGCGTTTTCCAACCTTTTTTTTCGCGTTCCTTTCTTACCTTCTCCTCCGTCCTTAATTCCTTTCCTACCGTTTGCGATTCCCTTCCCTTCCATGCCTCGGGAATCTCCCGGCGCTGCCCTCCTGCCGGCTCCTGCTCCGCACCTTAATCGACCTTAATTCATCTCCCGCTCTCGGAAAGATTCCGCTCCCGTCCCCGAAACAGGTTAAACTCCAACTCCAAATTCTCCTTCCTCATCGATTAATTGCGGAGGAGAAGATTCGGCACGGTGCAGGACCGCTGCGAGCGCGGCGACCGATAATTCCAGGACGTACGCAGAGAAAAGCGACGTCTCCCAAAGAATGAGCTCTCCTGTAATTGTATCAGCGAATCTGGTACCTTAGGGCTCCGTTTTGTTCCAAGGAAAATAGAATTTCTCCATTCGTGTGATTGGATTTCGGAAGGGGATGCGATGCGGGATGGAGAGACAAAAGGGGTATGTTCAACCCCTTCGCCCTCTCCAGCGTCTTTATCGCTGGAAACGTATCCGGGATTCCACCCCGCACGTCGTTTTAGTGTCTTTATAGCCTGTTAAGCAAATGAGAGCCGCAAACACCGATCGGATAGCCCCGGTTCGACGTGCCACTTCCAGCTTCAAGCTTGGAATTTCCATCGATTTGCCCCCGCAGCTCTCCCTCTCGTCTGTCGCTGGGAAAAAACACCCCGAAGAAATCGGACGAAAGGGACGCCCGTGCAACTTCGGTCGGCGAACAGGGCCGCGAAACGATTTTAAATATTCAGCGCCACGCAAATTGTCCACGTTCGGCTCGGTCGGACCCCCGCCGCGATAAGGTCGTTATGCACGAAACGTGCCGCTGAATCTGGCGAGGAATTCGAGTCCCGCGTCGCAAGCCCGTGCTGCCGTTCCGCGAGGTTGATTTGCGACAGCGCTCGAGCCTCGGAGACCTCCTTTAAAAAGTTTCCAACTGCGTGTCAGCTCTCGGCGATCTGCCGACAGCTTAACGTCGCCCGTTCCCAAACGTCAGCCGCCATCCCGTCCGCCGTCCGCGACGCAAAAAGAAACCGGCGGAACCCCCGAATTGGGATTTCGATAAACGAGGCGGCCCCGGCAGCACTTTCCCGCAGCCTCTCTCGTTGCTTTTTCCCCCTTTTCCCTTTTTCTTTTTTTGAATTTTAGAAAATGAAAATGTAATATAATGCCCCGAAGATAAAACGAGAATGGTGGCACTTCGGGGGGGGGCGACCCAGCAGATGAAGTGCCTTCTGCCCGGAGTAATTCACGAGAAAGAACTATTCGTCATGTCGAGCGTATAACTATTAACTGACATGACGGGCCTCCGATGTTTCCAACCGGCAGTCGGCTATAAATCATTTGCGGAAAAAGTAATCCGGAAATTCAAGGGCCACATTAATCTAGCCTTTCGCTTAGCAACTTTGCCTTTTTTCCTCCGATTTAATCGTTCCCTTTGACGAGATTTTCCGGGCACTCGAAAGGGCCGGCGTCGAGGGCGGAGGCGCCGAATTTCCCAAGAGCGGGGAAGCGGCAGCAGCTTTTGCGCCGCAGACGAAGGCGTTAAAAAATGATCACGTTGGGTTTGAGTTATGCGTCTTCTCCCGGAGTGTCGCCCGATTTCGGTCCGGTCGTAATTTGCTCCCGTCACGTAACGGTTCCCTCCCTCCTGCGGGAGCCTCGCGTGCTGCCGGACGCGTCACGCGCGATAATCGGTGCTTGGACCTCCTTCTGCGGGGCGCCGCTGCAGCCGGAGGGCCTTTCCGCGAGCCAACCTTCGGCAAATTGCGCGGCCAGAACCTTCGCCTTCCGTCGAGCGGAAAAAAAAAAAAAAAAGGGAATCCTTTCTTCTTCCCGTAACGACATTTTATCCCGCTCTTCTTCATATCCTTTTTCTCCGGAATTTGATGATCCGCGTTTCCGCTTCTTCGATAGTTCCACTTGATTTGATCCTTCTTCGAATCGTCATTTGCTAAGGGTTACGGAAATTCTGTTAAAAAAAAAAAAAAAAAAAAAAAAATCAAAGGAACGATCCTTCGTTTCTTCGTCTCTCTCGGCTTCCTTTTCCTCTCCTCCATTCTTCTCGTGTTTAGAAATTTCTTTTCACATTAATGAACTTTGCCGCTCCGAGAGTGACGAAAGCTCCCGTCCGACGGAGAGTGAGCAGAACCGAGACGGGACGACGGGGAGAAAGCTCGGACCGGGACGGTACCTTGAGCGCCGACCCCCGGGAACGTTTCGAAGGTTCGGAACGAAAGCGACCCGGGGACGAACCTGCGGCTCGATCGCTTCCGCCTGTTCGATCTTTCGGATTTGAAGCGGCATCCATTTCCGGTTTTTGGCATCCGAACAGGGGCGAGCTTCTGCCTGCCGCCTTGCCAAATATTTCAGATGAAAGGGAAAGATTTTCGCCAACAGAAAACATTTGCGAAGTTTAATTTTATCCCATATTTCAGGAAGACAGTTTTCCGGATGAAAAGTGTCAGGATTTCCCCTCGAACCTCCGAACAAAGCCGGGGCATTCATCATCCAATGCCGCGCTTTTTTTTTTTTTTTTTTTCGGCTCCCGCAATGGCAAAGCAGCTTTTGGAACGGCTACCGGAAGGAGGTCTTAACTTAAGATTTTCGCCTTTCCTCTCCTTTCCGGCTCCTTCCTCCCTCGATCGAGAGCGAGCAGACGAAAGGAGACGTTGCCCGTCGGAAAGTTTGACGCATGCGAGCCATCTTCGGAGGATAATCCCGGCGAGGGGGATAACAGACGACGCCGTCAAGAGCAACGCTTGCGTCCGAAGGAAAGTCCCGCATGCCGTGCTGCACCGCGGGGAAGGGAGGCCAAGCGTTTCTTCGCAGCTTATTTTATTGCCTGCGGAAACACAGTTCGTACGGTGCCGCGGCAGCGCAAGCGGATCCCGAAAGCGTGCGGACCGGCAGTTATTAAACATTAAAAAGGCATAATCCGGAAACGGGGGAGCTGCAAAAGGTGATTAATTTAAGTTTGCCGGGATGCCTCGCGCACCGTCCCGATCCTCCCGTACAACTGTGCACTTCTGCGAGGGTGGAAATGGGACAAAGCCGATGACGCTCTCCCAAAGGAAACAAATGCAGAAGGTGCGCGTTGAATAAAGCAGAGGCAGGCTCGACGCAGCGGAGAGCAGCAGCGTTTACATGCATCTCTCTCCGGTCGTGGATAAATCCGGCATATCTCGAATGGGAACTCTACCGGAAACTATCCCTTAATTACCAGACAAAGGGATTCCCCGGACGGCAATGCGTGCAAAACGCGAAAATACAGGGTGATGCATATTAAATGAGAATCGTTTCCGAGCCGGCCACGCCCGGGGCTCGCGGATAAAAATCCCGCACCGCAGAACTCGAGCCTGTACCTGAAACATCGCAGCGGACGTTGTTTAACCCCAGCGCTGCCGGAACTGTCCGTTATTCAGATAAAATATTTCTTTATGGGTAATTTCATCCCGCGTATCATTTATGCCGTCCTGTTCACCTACGACCCCCCCGCACGGAGGTGCCAGAAGATGACATTTGGTGCACACTCCATCGTCCAATGATCTGAGCAGTAAAAAAGCCGTACACCATAAACCCTTTGTTCGCTTTTTTTATATTTTATCGTTTTGATGCTTTTTCCTTTTCTTTCTTTCCGGATACAAAAGGAACAACGGCAAAAAAATTTTTTTTTTTTTTTTTGTTTTAATGGCTTTTGTAAATGTTTTTCATGGCGAACGCCCCTCCCCGCATCAGATCTTAATTCGGGCAGTCGAAAGAACGCGTCGGTTAAGCCAGCGGGAAGTTCGAGGGAGAAGTTTTGCACCTGAGGGAGACGACAGCGGCCCCGCGAACGGCGTCGGATGCGGACGGGGAGGATTTTGCCGCGGAAGTGACGTCATCGGATTTTGGGAATCGGCTTTTTTGAGGGACCCCGAAGCCGCGCGAAAGTTCGTCGTCGGCCTCCGAGATTGCCGCCGAGGAAGGGAGGAACCGGAAAGGGAAAAAGTGGAAGGCGAAAAAGCAGCTCCCGGAGCTTTTAAGCAAACTTCTTTGCATAATTCATCAGTTAATCGACTTTGGATTACTCCCCGAGACGGATTCCACCATTTTTGCTCCCGTTTTTCAATCCCTTCCGCAGCCTCCCGGATCCTTTCGGCCGTCCATTTTCACTCCTTTTTACGTGCGTTGCTTTATTCTCCCGGAACAGATCCGGGAGAATAAGTCCCGGGGGAGAGACGGACGTAAAGAAACGGAAAGGAAGGGATTTCCGGAGGACTGCTCGTAATTATTTTGCCGCTCTCAAGATGTCCTCTTTCGGGAAACCGCGGGGAGAAGAAAGGATGACAAATTAAAATTTTTTCCTCTCTCTCCCCGGGAAAATCATTCTCCGGCTCACGGGGAGGGCCTTACACGGGGGCAGGAAAAACCGAGAAAACATCGGGGCCTCGGACATACAAAGCCGCCCTCGGATGGCCCTTTCGATCGACCGGGGCACGTGAACGGGCCGAACGGATAATACCCGGTGCGTGCATTTCGAAGCCAGCCTTGTGGGCCCGACCAACCCTCCGGCCTCTTCGGCCATTCTGAAGGATTTTTCCCGCGGTAAGCACCCGGAAACGGAAAATCTCCGACCTTTGGAAAGGGCCGAAACGACAGGGTTCCTCTGTCGTCCGCTTAACGCCGTAAAATGAAGTTTAATTAATAAAAGAAAAAAAAAACATAAAACTCTATTAAGGTTTTACCTTTCGCGAAGGGAGAAGAATTTTCACCCCTACGCAGCGATTCTAACCCGCAACCTCCATTAATATTAATTTCCCTGTTTTTTTAATTCTTTTCCCCTTTATGGCTTAAATGATTATGGATAGTGTCATTTGAATGCTGTTGCGGCTTTCTCGAATTCTCATCGCTCCTGGAGGATTCCAAACGTGGCAGGTTTTGACGGCGGGGCGGCGCCGGATGAGAAACCCGCTCGAGCGTCTTTCCTCGGCACTCGCGGTCGCACAGCACCCAATGATGGAAAGCGAAAAAAGCGAGATTTCGCCCGCATCGAGGGGAGCGCTGCAGATAAATCGCGTTTGCAGTCGCCAAATAACGAATTCAGGCAGCTCCGGTCAACAGAAAATACGTGGCGACGATGCCAAAGCACGGGGTCTCGATCAAAATTACGGAGGCATTAACGGTCGGCGGGCCGTCGCTCGGAATCGCAAGAGGCGCTGCGTGACGTTTGCGGTATGACCCGCAGCGTCTGCAGAGCGCTTTGTCGGGTGCGCGAAAGCCGCGAGAGCGTCCCGAATCCGGGATCGCACCGCTGCCGGCCATCGATTGCCGTCGCGGGATAAGCTCGGAGACGTCCTTTAGCGTCGACCGGCGCGGAACGTTAACGACCCACCGGTCCTTCCGTCGTAAAACTTGAGAATCCTCTTATCGTACGCGACAGCGGCCTTTCCTCGATCCTTTTCGGCGCCCCCTCGCCGGCGACTTTTCCCCTTCTCTTTGGCCACGGCTCCGTCGGCGAACGAGCGACGCACGGCGAGGTGCGCTCCCGCTGCAGAAACAAATCCCCCCCACTAAGGGGCGGAATTAAACCGGAGCCGATGCCCCGGCGGGTTACGCTCCGGCAAACGGATTTAAAGAAGTGAACTCAAAAACCCGGGACAAAGGCTCCGTCAGCTCACGATCCCTGTCGACCTCCCTTTCCGCGGCCCGCTCGAAAATCGCAATTTTGCAGCCGTGAGTCAACCTCCACCATGAAAATGGAGTAATTTAATTTTCCGTGCATTTCGCCGTTGCCGCAGTTCTTCATTAATGAACAAAAATCGGCCTCTGTCCCCCGGAAAAACCTTTTTTTACGATCCCTCTCATCTCCTTAATATTTAAGTCGGCCGCCGTTTTTCTGCCACGTTAATTCGTCGTACCTGGGGGCCCTTCGGGGTGAGCGACCCCACGGCCGCGAGCGGTCCCGACCTCGGCTTCGCCCTCCCTCTCGGATGAGGAACGTGCGTGGCAGCAGAGCCCGACGGAGGGAAACCTTTTGGATATTTCTTTCAGGTCGCCGGTCCCACCTTCTTGGTTAATCAGATTTCACTTTTGTCGTCGGAGCACAAAGGGATGAGAAATTAACAGAATGCCTTCGTTTTGTCCCGGAAATTTCCAGTTCTCCTTGACGCATGTTCACGGCAACACCCGCGGTTTCCGCAGCACACCCTGCATCTGAAATCCCTCTCGCTTTGAAGTCGGAAAAACCGCCGACGGTGAAACCGAAAGTTCCAACGGGGTAAAATAAATAACGGCGCTCGATACGCGGCGCGAGCGGTCATCGTGGAGGCCGTGCACGGGAAGGGCGTCCGGCATCGAAAGCCGAAATTTTCCGATCCGGGCGAAAATCGAATCAATCGCCGATGACTTCCGCCCGAAACTGGTTGTTTTGCCGAGGCGGAGTAAGGAGAACCGATCCTTTTCGAGAGATGCTGCGAGCGTCGCTGCCGCCCGCGAATCTCATTATCAATCGCGGAGGCCTTGAGGCAGGGTCCTCACCCGGATTTAATTGAAGAAATAAAAGAAAGGAAACGTCGGTGGAAGGTGGAAGAGGAAGTGAAGAACGAGTCAGGTGATAAAACCGGAAAGTGGAAGTCAATTTATTACGTGACGCATTATTGTTTTCCGTCGTCTGCTGTGATATGCCTCCATATTTCACTTCTCGTCACCTTCTTGTTGCTCTTTGTTCCTCGCCTCTTTTTCCAGCACGGGTCAGGTCAATTCCCCACGGAGCCGATCTGCAGGTAAAGCCGTTCGCGAAAATATAAAAAATCCCCGGCGAAGTGAACGGACCGGAAACGGCGGCTCTCGCATTTTCCTTTTCCGAACGTTTCAACTGGAGGCGCGGGTCGCGGAAGACTTTCGTACCTGTCGTTATAATTTCAAAGCTTTTTTTTTTTTTTGAGGCACCGAAAACCTTTTCAACAAAAAAAGCGACCCCATCTTTCGAGAAGGACGCAATTCACTTTCGTCAGCAATCACGCGGTATGGGTCGACCGCAGGCCACACATTAAATTCCAGTTACCGACCAGTGGAGGCGCATGCTTTCAGGTTTCCCGACGCGAATTTCCAGGACGGGTTCAGCGGCTCGGCCCTCCGGAGGCCTTTCCGCCCGCCGCACCCGTTTCGGCTGCTGCGGTCCGGCCGACGGCAGCCCCGCGCTCGTTTGCGAATCACGAACCGTCGACGGTCGACTCCGAATTCGAAATAAGTCTAAATTGAGAAGCAAAAATTCGTTTTCATCCCCAAGAAAGCGAGGGTTGCTGCCCAGGGGGAGGCTGCTTTCATTTGAATACATTAATCTCCGCTTTATTTAGTCCTCCTCGGGTTCATTCAATTTTTAGTTTCGCATCGCCCGGCGCGGAAATTTAAAATTGAATGCGATTTGTGGGAGAAGTCGCCGCCGCTGCCGCCGCCGCCGCCGCAGGATCAGTTCGACGGAAGCGGAGCTTGGTCGAAGAGTCCGGGCCGATGCCGAGCGTCGGGACGCTGCAGCAGTTGGAAAATCATAGAAATCTCACGGCGGAGAAGGGAAATGAACGGTGTCGCTGACTTAAGGCAAAGAACCCATTTTTTAACGGAGCACCATTAAGTTCTTTTCATTTAAACCGGGAAATGGTGCTGCAGGAGGCGGACTTAGGATGGAATTCGGGAATTAAAATATTTTCTTATTTACCAACCGTGGTGATTCCCCCGGAAGCGTCTTCAGAAATACCAATGATAATTTCTGGGCTCTCTGCAGCGGCTCCGCATGCTATTGGAAATGAGCGAATTTTCACCGGTCACAAGCGAAGGATCTCCCTCTGCTTGCTGCAGACGGGGGAAACGGAAACACATCCAACCTCGCCTCGCTTCCGACTTCGAGGAACGGCAGAAGGTGCCATCCGCGGACTCCGTCAAGAGAGAGGTTCGACCGTTTCGCCCAGCCAGGTTCGACGACCGGGTTTTTCCGGTAAAACGACGCCCTTTAAATCCCGGATTGGAAATGCCACAAAATGAAATTCGAAATCCTTTCGCGGGTCGAGGGTGGCTCGTTTTGGGCGCGCACGATGACAACATTTGTCATTAATAAATGTTACCTTGTTTTGAATAATATTATGGGATAACTCCGTTGTTCGAATGCCCGCTCCGAACCATCCTCCGCGTCGCCATTTCCCTCCCGTTCAGCTCCGCAACACGAACCTTTTTTCTTCATAATTCATCCTTTACGACGGTGCCCCGGGGAAAAGGACTCGCAAAAGTGACACTTCTCGTCTTGAACGGGAAATTTCATGAGGATTCTAATTACATGGAAATGACTTAACGACATTTCCGCGGCATCAGAACGGCCTTAGGACTGACGTTAACTGGGAAACTTCCGACGGGGTCTCCGATGAATGGGAATCCACGATCTAAACGTTCTGAATCCACGATCTAAACGTTCGTCGGGGACTTCTTTTTGAGTTGTACCTGACCAAACAACGGAAAAACTGAGCCCCGCATCGCCGAGAACGCTCGTACGTCGTGGTCTTTTGCTCCGCTTTCGCCGGAATCCCCGTTTCGGGGCTTTCCCGATTCGGAAAATCTTCCCCCGACAGCTTTTCCCTTACGTAGAGAGCTTTAATTAAAGCCATCCCATTTATGAAACTTTTCCTTCCGCTGATACCAATAAAACAGAAACTTTAACAATTTGCGGTTTCCTCAAAAGAAGTTTTCTTATTCCTGATACACGAGGGAAGTCTTGCTGTGCACTCTTTCGTAAAGCCGACTTTGTCATACGCGACCGGAAGAAGGGACTCGGGTGACCGATACGGGCCGAAGAAAAAAATTTTCGTCTCCGTTTCCAGTACGGACGGGTCCTGGTCGCACGTTCGGGAAAAGCAACTCAGGTTTAGTTAAAGGAATCGAAGGTTGATCTGCATCGGCTCCAAAAGCCAACTTCCATTAGTTATCACCCGGGATTTTTCTGTCAGGTCTGCTTCCGGTGCGACATCCGCTCTGACGGAGCGTCGACGGTGTTTGTAACCTTTTACGTTCGGTCGGGAATCACTTTTGAAACGAGCAAATGCCGGAGCTTTTTCTTGTACGAAGCCGCGCTTTCAAATTTCAATGGATGAGTGGACGAGCAAGCGGAATCGAGCGAGCTCCGGTAATCCTGCCGGCATTACGGCTTTAGCTACGTTCGCCGTTAAGTCCGATCCATTTGATCGAAGAGCAAGCGGTTCCGGCAGCATCAGCTTTCCGCCGGAAGGAGAGACGGGGAAATTCGCGTTCGTATCATTAATACAAACGACGGACTTTTGTCTCATCCGAGGTGTCTGCGGGCAGTTCGCCACGAAGAAAAGGCATAAATGCAGACCGACAACTTGTCACTGTCGGGATGAGGTCGCCGCAGGATTCGCTCCCGTTTATTTTAACGGGAAAATTTAAGGGATTCGAAACTCCAAAACTTTTTCGGGCGCTCTTCGAAAGATTCCTCTCCGCGCGACCGCCTTCTGCCCCGCGTGCAAACGTCACTGCTGGATGGCGCCTTTCGGGATCTCTGCCGGAGGAGGCCTTTTCGATGCCTCCGTTGAAAATTTTCAGTTCTCCGCACACAATTTTCCGATTCTCGCGCACACAAGGTTCAGTTCGTCGCGCTGGATTTCACTGGTTTTTTTACTGGAGCTGTTTGCATGGGCCGTCCTCCTTCCACCTCCATCGCGGAACCTCAAAACGACTCGCAAAATTGCCGGAAACCCCTCCGAGTGCGGTTACTCGATAGATCCCGAGGGCTTTTCCGTCTTTCCTCCGCGCCCCGGCCATCTTTGAGTTTTCCGACGCCTGTACTTGCAGCGTCCCCGCTCGAGGGACGCGTGATCCGCTTCCGTTTTCATCATTTTGATCCTCGAGTACGCGACGCATCGAGGTACGACATCGGGAGCGATGCACTCTTTGACGACGTCCCCGAACATGCTGCGACCATTCGAAGTTCACCTTTTTTGTCGCAGAATTCCGAATGCCACTTCCCCATCCGGACAGTCGAGATTTCCCTTCTGCCCTCCGTCCCCGGTCAAGTGGTTCTGTTCGACATGCAACGTTTCTCTTTCGCATTACCTGCTCGAGCGAGCCCTTTGAAAGCTTTCAAAGGGCTCGCTCGAGCATTTAATTCAATTAACATGCGAAGAGGTTGAAAAAGAGTGCGTATCCTTAAAACTTTTTATCGATG